>JACDJE010000040.1:1386355-1447771 GCA_016647715.1 Pavo muticus
TTTTTTTTTTTTTTTCTAACAAGGACAGACGCAATGCATCCTCTTCTTTCAGTGTTTTTCTTTCTACTGAGTACTATATCTACATGGCAGAATAGAAACCTCCTCTTTTAGGCACAACTGTTGTATGTTGCTTTTGACTGGCATACCAGTCAAGAACCTTTAGGAAACCATTTTACAATAATGCTCTTCTGGCACTGTATTTTTTTCTACCTGTGGTGAAAAGAAATAAATGCTTACTTCCTCGTGTTCCTGTACTGTAAAGACCTAGTATTTCCCCTAGAGACCACCCGCTGTGTGACAGGTACTTGAAAGCTTTCCTAGCCGCTGAGCAGGTGCCAGAAAGACTTCAGCAATAGTAAATTTTGGGGAGATGGAGGAGGAAACATTTGCACTAATGAGTCCCTTGTGTTTTTCAGGAATAAAAATATTCTCAGGCTTTATATTTCTATAATCTGTGATATCTGCAACATCTTTCAGCTGATGCAGAATCAGTGCTAATGCAAACTTAAAGGACATGGCCCAGAAAACATTGGGCTTCTTGGCCACCTGAGCTCCGTGCTATAGTTGGAGTTCAGATATTAAATGTATGATCTTCTCCCCCTTTTTCTCTAATTTTACTCAATTAGAGTCATCCATGAGTAATTAGAAACTTATTTTCTACCAAGTAATTTATTTAAATAGCTTTGTAATTCATTGGTGTAAGTATTCCCAGGACAAAATGTTAAACAGGAAATATTTATGGAAGAAGCTTTTAGGTTTATAGGAAGAAATGTTATGAAGTATTTAAATGCGGAAGATGTATACTCTAGCAGGCCTCAGTATTGTAGGGAGTGCTGGGATACAACTGTGCAGTCTGTCCCAGACAGCATTCTCCTGCTATGCTTGACTTAGAAGGAAGCGCTACCCTGTGTCTACATTATTGCCATATTGCTGCTGACAGATTATATTATCTCAAGCATAGTCCACATCTGCCTTTCATCCAATTAGCAAGGACAGGGAATTTCAGATAACCTTCTGGCTGTACTTTGTCTATGAACAGCCTACACTTAGAAATGAAGCCTGAAAATCCTTGCCACAGGAGGCAAGGAGTAATGTACTTTCCTGTATAAACCTTTTGGTACATGTAGAAGTTTGAGATCCAGTTGTACTCTCCACCTGAGTTATAACATTCTCAAGACCAAAGGGAAGGATCCTATGGACATGGCCTTTACCTGTGTACTTGGAAAGAACCCTTTTAACTTCCCATTCAGGATACAGGCAGGACTTCAGCAGCAACATCTCCTATCTGTTGTCAAAGACCCAAAAAAGGCATGGGGGCTCCTAGTCCATACAGGAACCTATGGTTGAGCTCAGCAAAGCATTAATGTTCATCAGCTACTCTAATGACACCAAGGAGTAGGTTAAACTTGCTCAGGATGTTTCAGGTTAACTGTATCTTAACAGATCAATTGAAAAGCATAGATGCAACAAATCATGATTTGGGATGTATTTAGAAATGATTTGAAGCAGACAGGTACAGCCCAGTGTATAGGCTATTGCTAGCTTCACCCAGGCTGGAAAAGTAACTGTTATTATTATAGTTAATAACTTATACCAGGTAGTCTGCCAGAATTGCTGAAATGCAGCAAGGTGACCTCCTAGCTGAGCTGTGGCAGACCTGTTTTGACTAGTTGCATTTCCAGGTGGACATCAGTTTGTAAGACATGCACTCAGCCCTAAGGACTGCCTGGGTCAGCTTGCCAGAGTACTCTACTTGACCATAAGTTTATACACTTTTTTCATGTGTGTAATGAATTTTTGTAAAGCTGTTTCTGAGTAGGCTGTGGCAAAAGTATGTGTGCTCAGTGCTGAAGAATTCTTCTCTAAAGATCTTGCTTCTCCTATACCAATGTGTAAACTGCTATTATCACTGTGATCTGAATAATATTAGAGAATGGCTTAAAGTGTTCAAGCCAGCAATTCTGACTTGCAGTTGCTAAAACAAGAGAAATTTATTTACAGCTAAGAATATTGCTATACATAAAAACGTGGTCTGCATCCTCAAATAGATACTCATAACTTCTTTACAATATTCAGCTGTCGACTCCTTGATGATCCAGTGTTTGTTACAGAAACAAAAGCTACAGTAGTTAATTGGGGATTACTGCTCCCATTTGTAGCTTATTTACTTGCTGATAAATCAAAAGAAACGGAACTGCATTTCTCGTAACACATGAAAACCATGAGGGAGAAATTTGCATTTTATTTTTAGGAGGTATGATCTGCATTCAAGCAAGTATACTTCCAGCTTCTCACAGCCTCTTCTGGGGATGAACTGGGAAGTCTGGATGCACAAAAAAGAGAACATTTGTCACGGATGGAAACAACTACACTATACACTTGTAAGAGAGAAGCAAGAGTATATTTATTGATTGCAATATAGATATAATGTAGTGATTTTACAGTGACTTAGTAAGATTTGAGATGGCTGGATGCACTTGATTATTTATTGCATAGAGAGTAGGGTTAAACAAGCAAATATGGGAGACCCTTCTGCTGAGTCGTGGGGTTCAGAGTGGACCCCCTTGCTTTCTTACCTCTGTGGTTGTAGGAATTTAGGAGCCTAGGTGCAGCTGATCCTACCGATCCTACCCTCAGACTTGGTCAGTGATTTATGTTGAAGGGATCGTTTGTGCACAATCAATGATCTAATCTTAGCAAAGCTAACAAAGCTTAAAGCCATCATTCACTTCTTGAGTATCTGTATCAGCAAAATGTCTTGATGTCAAAGTGTAAGGGATCTCTGTGCAGGCATAACCTTGAGAGGTGTCCCTACTCAAGCGGAGATCCTGTTGTGCAGCCAGCTGCCACACAGGAGAGCTCCAGGGGCTCTTGGGCTGCTCACTATTTATGGGGTAAGATAACTGACTCATAGTCATACTTTGCTTTTAGGCGTGTGCTCAGTTGGCACTCAGCTGTTGAACCGGCTGTCTGCTATCAGTTCTTTCAACCCCCCAGTTTGAAACAGATTTGTGGTCATCAATCTGCCTTAGAGTTTTATCAGTAATGTGGGATGGGGAGCACACCATCACGTTTCACCCCTATGATGCTATTTTCTTGTCTGCAGCTTTTATGCGTACTGGTTCACTGGTTTTCCAAATATTGCCTCCAGTGTAGTTCAGCTTCTGAGGAGCAAAAGTAAAAGCCAGTCCTAGAGCTCTTGTCTGAGGCAGATTCGTCTCTAACAATACCTGTCCAGGACACCTCGACCAATGAGCAGCAATGCACATTGCACAATGCAGAGGGGTATCCTGCCTGAGGCTTTTCTGAATTCTGCACTGTGCAAAACTGTGACCAGTGGGGTTTGAGCCTGAGCGTACAGAGGGAAGCAGTCTCAGGAGACCACTGTAGAAATGAGATAATGATCTGCCAAGTCTAAAACTGCTTGTTTCCCATGCTCACCTTGAAGGGCTGAGTTATCCTTGCTCAAAGTATTGGGATAGCTTATGTTTTTAGAAGACGTGCTATTGTTTGAAAGAAGACATGCTCAGTTTGAAAGGTGCATGTAACTATCTACCTCTAGATGGTTACCTACAGATAGATGTTATATATGTATATATATATACATATGCTTTTTAATTGCTTATTGTAGAATGAATCAGAAGCACAAACAGTTCCTTGAAGAGGCAGTAGGACAATGAGGTAGAGCAGAGGCAAAAGCTGCAGGAAAGGTCCATCACAGAAAATACAAAAGGAAAAGTAACAAGAAATGAGAGCAGATATCTGGAGAGAAGCACTCAATCACACCTTGGAGTTCAGTATCCACCCAATGCTGGACTAAAATTACTAAGTGTACAGGAGTGCCAACAGCCAGCTATCAATTTGTTTTGGTAACTCTGCTGCGACAGAAAAAACATCTAACTTCAGAGAACAGAGTAGGGAAGCCTTGAATTCCTGTTCGCCTGCTTAGGAGAATGTGCAGACCATGAACTGTCGCCTGGAGTAAAGTAAAGCTTGATCGAATGCACGGAGCTGCCTGCTGCTTTTTGAGATGAAGCTCTGCCTTCTGTCTCTCCCTGCCTATCAAACTTACTTTATGTGAAGAAACAATCCTTCTCTGTTAAAACTAGGAATAATTCAGGTCTAAAGTGTGAGATGCCTGACCTCTTGTTTTACAAACAGTGGATAACATTCACAATATGTAATATTTACTGATTATTATAAATCACTGTAGCTAACATCTGCAGATCTCATTACAAATGACGTTTTGGAAAGAGCAGACTGTCGTGCAGTGTGTATTAAATTTATAGCACGGCTGCTCAGTTCAATAAGGAGCAGGTTATGAATTAAAAGTCAATAATGGCATTAAAAGCATTCATTTTGGGGGTTCTTTTTCTAATTATCTGCAATCTGTCATCCAGACAGTCTATGATAACTCATCTTAGAACAAAAGCAATGTATCTGCTACTCAGCATAGGAAGCAAGCAGACCCTCCCTCTTCATTTTAATGTGCTGTGATTCATGTACTCCTGCTTCTTTTCCACTAAAGTGAGGGGAGGGGGGAATCTCATGAGATCTGTAGACCTGGTTTTACCTTGGGTATGAAAATAGCTCTTTCAGAGATGCTGTACCTGAAAATAGGCTGAAATAGAATGTCCCTAATGCTTAGTTCAGCTGTTTGCCAAGGAGAAGGGAAATGAGCTCTGCATTGTTTCCAGTTTTTCTACTGATTCTGTTTCTGTCTGACTCTTTTCTGTTTATATGCACCCACAAAATGGGTGCACTAGTACCTGCAAGGAACTGAGCAATTTAATTATGGATTTGAGAAACACCGATGTTCAGTACTTCTGCTCAGTTCATCATGTTGGAGTGACCATCTCTGGGGACTGAAGAATTAAAAAAAGCAAGGGCTGGAGATTTTTATTTTGATTATTTTCTTTAAAAGGTGGTCCTCTTACCTCCAGGGACATAGTTTGGAGATATCAAGGCACTCTGAAGAGTGAAGGGAAACAAAGGATAAAAATCATTTTTTCAAAATAAACTTGCAGATAAAGCAGGAATGCCAGAGAGAGGATGAGAAGGGAGAGAGTGTCAAGAATAATTTGTCACTGCACATTGTGCCCTTGGATGTTAGACACAGGCCAATCACTAACCTCTTGGTTGGTAATGGAAGAACCCAACTATTTTCCCAAGCTTTTTCTTAGGGAACAGACTGAGTGATGGTGACTGGGTTCAAAAGGTGGGATTCTTTTCTGGGAAGGGTGAGGGTCAGGGTTCTGGGAAGGTTTTATATTGTGACCATTGGATTAGCTGGAATTTTGCCTGTGATTTTAAATGATCTGTATATTTTCCCTAGATCTTCAGCGAGACGTATTTTAAGTTCTATTATTTAATCTATTTATCTCTTCAGATTTTAAGTTCTTCAACTTGAGGGTTTTTAAAAGGTACCTAACCTTTTTTTTTTTGTTTGGAAATAGTGATTTAAAGGTTAAGCTCTTGTAATTCTACTCCACAATTTGGTCTGATATTTTTAAGATACTTATTCCCATAGCATCTATGTTACATCCTTCTCATAGTGCTTATGTGGCTTATGGATGAAGTTTTGGGTTGATAGTTAATTTCTTATTGGTGTTCCTATTTGTTCTGCCACTATTAGCTATTTACCAACAGCTATTTGTCCACTTTGAAACATGTTGTTTTGATCCCATTGATCCATTCCTTTGTGTTTCAGTTTGTCCTCTGTGTCACCTCTGACATAGGCGCATCCATCAGTTTTGTGTCATGTGGACCTCATGACGTTGCTTTCACATAGATAAGATTTTCCATGTTACACTCCTGAGTATGATATCTGGGTACTCAGATACCAAGACTGTGTTCACAGCATCAGGACTTGAATAGAACAAAGCAAACCAGTTTTTGGTGACAGTTACAAATGCTTATGATTTTTTGACTTTTTCCACTGCTTTTCAGGCTCTTCCAGGTGCTGTTACTGATATATTTATCCTAGTTAAACATGCAGTATATCTGGTATGTGTTCCACTGAATTAATATATGACAGTGTCTTCGCAATGCTTTAGAACACTTGCTGCAAATGCAAACGTACTGTGCTGAGCTGTCTGTAAGTTTTTAACTGAGTAAGAGAATTGTTACTTGTGTGTCTGCCCCAAGTTAAGGTAACTTTGCATCAGTTATCGCAACACTGTGGATCTGTCTCTGGGGGAGTTGTTTGGGTGAACATTTCTAAGGGATGCATATGAGGACTGGGACAGATCTGAACTGCGTGACTGAGGCACATGGATATTTAGGTGTTGCTTACTGTTGCCTGTACTGTGTGCTATTTAAGCCTGCTACTGGTAAATGAGAGTCACAAACCCTCAAAGCTTTTCTGGAGTGATTTACTTTTTTATTTTTTCATTCCTCCAAACAGTAATGCATGTTTTCCCTTGACTAAGTCTGTCACATCACAAAATATCAAGGGCAAACTAGTGTGTGCATTTTTCTTACATTTCCCTATTTTCTTTTGGCAAACCAGAATATTATGTCATTTCAGTATTATATTTTTTTCATTTCTTTAAAGCTTACCCTGTTTTCTAAAGACTCAGTGAAGACTAGCATGGCAACATTTGAAAGATTAAAGGTGGAAACTAACCTAACTCTCATAACGTCATCTGTCAGCTAAGTAAAATCCACACCAAAATGACAAATAGACCTGTTAGGAAACTTAGCTTGAAAAAAGGTCATATTATATTATTTTAAAGCAGTTGTTTGGGGTTTTTTGTTGTGTGGTTTTNACTTCTACTAAAAGCTATGCAGCAGTTAGTAGCAGAACTGGTCAAGACCTTTTCTTGTGGAATTTCAAGTCTTCAGTCAAAAAACTAGGAATGCTAAAGCATTTCAAAGACAAGTGTACTAACATGGTGGAAGGCAGGGTAGTGGTTTTATTATTATTATTGTTTAAAAAAAAATCATAGGAACAAAAGAGCCTACCTCACTTCTTTAGAGCCTGTCAAATTGTTGTGATAGCTCTGCAAAAATAGCTAGGACGGAAAATTCTAGTCTGAGCTCCAAAAAAAGTTCTGAAAGTTATAAGCAACTAAAAAATTAAAAACAGAACCTTAAAATAGGAACTGTTAAGCAATCTTACTAATAGCTGGTATTACATGCCCCACCTATGTAAAATATAAGCGTTACTGTTCTAATAGCTTAAATGCACTAAATACCACTAATGTAATCTTGGTAATAGCTACCAGAAAGATGTGGCTGATGTTTTCTTGACTTTATTGATCCGACAAAATTATAAAGTGGCAGTACTTTATGTAAGCTTTATTTAAAAGCATAACTGCAGAGTGATGACAGAACAGTTTATATACCAATGGGGTAAATATAGCTAGAGCTCTGTTCAATACAGCAAGGAAGGAAAAAGCCACTAAAAATACTACTTGCTCACTACAGTTAAGGAAAATGTTAAGGATTTGGAGGTGGATTTCTGTTTTATTTTCATTTTTAAACTGTGTCACTAAAAGAAGAAAGGTAGATATTAGGGCCCAGAAGTGTAAACAATGGACTTTACTAAGTGATCCACAGTAACTTTTTAGATGCATTGAGCTTAACATACAGTGCAGTGAGAGTGGGCCAAGGACTAAAATGCCTTTCAATTTCTGAGGGCGTGCACTTGAACATCATCAAACTTTAAATTAGTTTTGATGTCTCTTAATGATTTATCTAAGCTTTGGTTAACACACAGTCAGACTGCTGCATTAAAGCACTCAGACCTAAGACTGGAGAAGGGTGTATATAGTCCAATCACTAGCTCAGCCAATGCTATTCTACTAGTAAATTTCTTTGCAATAGAATTGGTAACCTTGCCAATATATGTTTCCATACTGCACCTTTAGCATCATCTTTATATGATAAATTCCTATTCCTCACTCTTGTTTAGGATAGAAGTCTTCTATCTGCTCCTATGATAAAAATAAAAAAAAAATAATAAGTCCACTTCTCTGTTCTCTGAAGTTCATTGCTCTGTGCCATTTATGGTTTTGGTCAGTATATGAGGACGTTCGTGGCAGAGCTGCTATTTCATTGTAGATCCGCTGTCTTTATCTTACCATTCTTGTTTGCTTTAAATAATGTGTATTCTCTAAGCTATTCAGAAAGGTCTCCTGAGTAAAGTGGAGCTGTAAGACCTAAACCTGTAAGGTATAGGTGCTTACGTGTGAAGAATGTGGCTCAGATTCTGAAGTTAAAAAGAAAGCTGCATCAATTATTGCCATGAAAACTTTAGGTATGGAGAACAGTGAAGCTCTGTTCGCATCGGCACTGTTCATAGACCCCAGTGCTTGGGCTAACAGCTGCAGAGTTAAGCACATCTCATTCCAACTTAACAATGAAATGCGTTCTCAGGCAGTACCTAAACTTTTAGCCCATACTAATGACCTATGCAAGGTGCTAATGTAATGAATCAAAGTACCATTGCCTTACTTTCCCTTTCTGCTTATCTAGTGGCTCCAATTGGCTTCAATAAGCCTGCCTTAGTTCTCTTCTAGCACAAAGTTAATGAAGAATTTGCATTCCAGAATAAAATTGGTATAATTGTTGTACTTAAAGGATTTTATTTTTTACCATGACATCAACTCCTGGTAATGTTCTAATTGGTGTCTTTGTGGGTCATCTGGTCAAAATGACATGCTCAGATATGGGAGGAGGATGTGGCAGTGGTGGGGGAAGGGCTGTTCAGGCAATTAGACTGCTACAAAAGAAGAGGAAACATCCCAGATAAAACCTCAAGATTGGGCATAAATTGTTTGTTTCTTCTCTAAAAGAGAGATTACATATTTGATGGCATCAGAATGTGTTCTGTTCAGTATCTTCATAAGTTCCCTTTTCAACAAAAAATAATAGGCAGAGTTGTTGAGTTTAATATTGACCATAAAGAATTACTGAAAGTTGCCATAACTGGATGATAAGCTGGTGGGTGGAAATCAATTTTGATAAACTGCGAAACAACAGACTTGAAAAACAACATTTATAAATACATATAAGCGTTGGACTCTAACCTAGTGTTACAGACGAGATTTTAGTGTCATTGTGGATATTTCCCTGTAAAAATTAGGTGATTGCATACAGCANACCTGTAACTTACTGGCACAGCTGATGACACTTAGGCTTCGATTCAGCAAAGCACTTAACCATGCTATTTAGTCATGTTGACTTTAATGGGAAGTAATTACATGTTCCAACAAAGCACATGCAGAAGTGCTTGGCTGAATCAAGGCTTTAGACATCACAATGAGAACCTGGTTGGGAGGGAGAGAACTGAATTAACGCTGTGCTCAAAATCAAGTCTATGCTCTCTGAAAATATACAGTAAGGACTCATTTCTGGCGGTGTTCTCCCTATGCTGTGGCACATATTGAGCTCATTGCTATACAGAAATCAAGAAAACAACATTCTAATTCCTGTATCCATGCTGTCGCATGCAGAGTTCACATACATATTATCATACAGTGGAGTTAAATCACTGCAATGATTACAAATGGTACTACAAATGGTATCACTTCTTCCTTCAGCGTTTTTCCTCCTCAATATTCAGTCTCTGTTGATATCAGCTGTATTAAAATAACAACTTGAAATAATCCTAGAACCTGACAGTCACCACTTGTTAATGTAATCTCCAGTAAAATACTACAGCAGAGCTGCAAGGCTAGCTACTCTATAGTTCTTGAATTATAGTATAATGGAGACTGTGCATTGTTTCCAACCACTGTTACATTACACTGAGTCTAATTTCATCTCTTTGAGAAGGTTTTATTACTGAGCACAGAGCAAATCCTGCTCACTTTATATTCCTGGTGACATTAACTGTTGTACTCACATAACAGATTTGGCTCAAGGGATGTATGACTAAGAATATTGCTTTTCTGTAAATTCTGATGGAAAGATGCTGCTCAAGATGTAGTGGCTGAAATAATAATGAAAAAAAATCTGTAAATTGAGTATCTGTAGCTGATGAACCAACAAGTTGACTTATTTTGTATGTGTTGGGAGCACACTGAGCTAATGCTCAAACTAATTCTTTCATAGTGATTTACCCAAGCTATTGGGGTTAATGGGATTAGCAGGGTCTTGATTTCCGAGAAACACTGCCAAAATTCCATAGAAGAGGTCAGTTCAGCACCTATCCAGCTGTTGGGCCAGATAAGGAGAGGCAGTGGCTGTACCTCTATGGCTTTGGAGCTACAAAGCACCATCAAGGAGAGATTTGTCAGCAATCTTTTTTGTTATGCTTCATTCTGCTGCGATAACCATTGCCTTCCCACACACCCTGCAAAAAAATATTGCACTGTCTAAGGAGAAAACCAGGTCAAAGTCAGACCTCTGCCTTCCTAGCTCATCAGCATAGAAACAATTTGCACTGTCCTCCTGGGCAACACTGAGTGAGACCAGAGCTGCCCATAGCCAGTCGTTCTGACCCTGCCATCTCAGCAGGAGTTGCACAGAGCTGCTTCCTGCCATGCTGCCAACACGCAACAGCGGTGTGGCCTGGCAGTGGGAGGTGGCTGCAGCTTCCTGCAAGGTGCAGTGGAATGATTGGGTCCTGGCCCAATGAGAGGAAACACCTGAGAACAAAATCCAAAACAAAACCCTTTGGATAAAAGAACGACGTCTTGGAATTAGTCAACAGTCCTCCATTATTTTCCACGAAATCTGAGGTTGCCTGTCTTTCTTGCTCAGTCTCCAGGGACCAGGCTGTGTCCTGCTCTGCTCAGCCAGGCTGCTGTTTGCAGGAAGCAGTGGACTACTTCCTGATAATGGGAGATGGAAGGAAATCTCAGAAGAGGAAAAACAGTGCAGATATAAGAGAAAAGTAAATCTCAGTGACATTGAACAAATGACTCCATCAGCATATTCAGACAATCATGCAAGGCCATCTGTGCAGGGCTGTACATCCCTAGGCAATGCGTGCATGATGGGGAAGCACAGGCAATGGACATACAGTGTCTGTACCCTTGTGCAATTATGATCTGTTTGTTTTAATTCTCTCCCCACCCTAAAGTTACTGGGCTTTTCCTACAATTGCCAAGAAGTGAACTAACAGCTATTTATGCCTTTGATTTCATTTCACCAGAAAATATTTTTCTTTAATGAAGGATCCTGTGTGCGACGTCTGCATGATGCTTAAGATGATGCAGACACTGATGGTTTGCTAAGTGGGCAGTAGCATGTGTTTCTGTTACTTCCCCAGCAGCTATGGCTCTGTGTACACTAACAGCACTAAGGACTTACTACAGACATAAGCTTTTACAAACACATTAGCCAAGGACTGTGACTCTTAATCATATTTTTAAAGCTGTTAAATTCAGTATACTCAGCTAAATTTGGTATATCCTAGATATTAAGTGACATGTTGAAATGAATGAGGTGACATGTTAGCAAGCATATGTAAAATATCATTCTTTTTCTGATCTTGTCATCTTTATGACATTACTGTTGCTTTTTTACAGTGGGTGCAAAGCTTGAATCCAAATCCTGGTGGGATTTTCTGCTGTGTGTTACACTTGCTGTAAGAGGAAAGAGCCTCATATACGATTCTACTTAACTATAATTTTAAATTGTAGAGTATCATCATTGAAGGGAGCACAGTATAGTCATGCTGAAGAGCTCTGAGTGTTCCCTTTCCATCTGATCCTATTGCCTTTCTGCTGCAATAGATCTCACTGAAAGGACAGGCAGCTGCTGCCCTTCCCTGGCTGCTCTGGCTGACATTCCTGAAAGTTGAATTAGGGACAGTGTTATTTACTCTATCTTCTGCTGCACCAAGAGAATAAATTCCAACGTCCTTACCATGTGTGTTGTCTTCGCACACTGGAAAAAGAGACTGTATTCTTGAGGCAGATTCTTTACCATTGATGGGAAATTAATAATAGCAAGTTAAATATTGCGTTTTAGAATTAAGTAAAATGCTCAAAGCCTACATGCTGTTTACTCCTATACTTGTAGTCTGCTGTGAGCCCTGGGGTGGTCACCAGAAAGTTGCTCCTTCTTACACCAGGAGACCATTTTTACAAGGGGAAAATTATGTTGCATTCATTTGCAAAGTACTCTGATACTGATAAAAATTACTATTTTGGAAACATCTTTTTATTACAATTCTGCATTTGTAGATCCAACAAAGCTTCATGACTTGAGTAGAAATGAAGAGAAAGTTCTATACTTGTGCATGATTATATTGGCAGTAATTTAGAGCCAAAACCACTTAATGCCAAATGGTAAAATCCAGGCCTTCCTGTAATTGGAGCCAGATCTTCCCAATGCTGCTACATAATGTTCCCAGTTAGTTAAATGAATTTTTGGGTAGGGGCTGAGAATGGGAGCGCTAGGCCTGATGGTTTTTAAAACACTCGTGTAAGAACTGAGCCTGCTCCACTGCCAATCAGTGGGAGCAGGAACATATCTACTAACAAGGCAAAAATAAACCATGGCTTAATCAGCTGCAAAAAGGCCTGGTCTCTATGCTTTCCTAAGTAGTTTATTTTGGAATGGCTGTTGGCATTGTCAGGAGGGTACAGCGCTGGAGACTTATATGGTTAAATTTTATAGTAGTCTAATAATGAAAAAAGCATGTGTAAGGCCTCTTGGCAAACAGCCTGTAATCGTGGCAGTATTCCTACAAGTAGAGCTGCAAAGAGGGGGGAGTGAAATAGAGAGAGAGAGAGATAATTAATGGGGACCTGCTTTATTTGCCAGGAGAGATTTTCTAATGCTGGGAGCAAAGGGTATGTACCTGAGAAAATGTTGAGAAAATAGAGTTGTTTTGTGGTGCCCTAAAATGCAGTTTAATGAAAATGAGAAAATAATGGGACGAAAGTCACTTCTCCAGTCCCTGGCCAGCTGCCCAGCTGTGAGTAGAGATGCACTGTTCCCGGGCTGCACTTCCAGCAGAACTCACAGAAAGCTAATTATTCCTATACACATTTGCTTTATTTTCAGGCTCAGGCCATTTGAAACCGTGTTTTCTCTTTTGCTCTTTGCTCCCTCCTAGCTCTCAGCTGGTGGAGAATTTCTTCCTCAGTGTTATTTCTTGAAATGTTTTTGCCTTGCAGAGCACTGTCTGATGTTTTCCGTTCTTACTGGGGTGTCTGTAGGAGTCTGATGAAGCTTGAAGGTACCTGGAGTTATCTCTGATTTCTTAATCCTCAGGCAAACCTGTTTGGCAGCATGTGCCTAAGCTGCAGAGATCCAGCTCTCAGCTGTGTCTCAAGCAACAAAATCATGCCAAGCCTCGTTTTATTTCTTCATTGCTTGAAAATGCTTTGTTTCTCTGTCCAGTGTGTTAAACTTGGGAAAACCTGGTGTGAATGCTTGTTCTATCTTCTCAGTCTTTCCTTTCTCCCTTCAGGAGAAAGGAGGCAGAGGAACAGAACCTAACATGAGATAAATCAGTTGTATTACTGTAATTATATTTTGCAAGTGAATGTTGAAAAAAATTAGTATATTTTGGGTATCTGAAATAATAAAACAGTCTTCCACCTCAAGTAACTGGGAAACAACAGAATGACTTCTGATCCAGAAATTTGTTTACATTCCCTCAGACTTACACAGTTTCCCTGACAGCAGAACTGAATCCCCTGAATTTCGCATGAACGTATGTCTTCAAGTGGGCTTCATATTATATCTGTCAGTTGTAATCTTATTCTGCCTTCTTTGGGCAGATATGTGATGTCAATGCTGTTTCGAATGATGGGTCAATACTAAACCTAGAGGAAATCATTGAAATAATTCCTGTAAACACTCTGGAAATCAAGGCACCAGGGTCTGAGACAAAACCACCGCTGCCCCCGACTGGCAGTGTAGGTGAGTCACTTTTCTGGAAGAGAGAGTAATGATAGATGTTATTCACATTAGATTCCTCCTGTGCTCCCCTCTCCCTGTGTGTAGTCATTTATCAAGAATTTGTGCAGTGAAAGTGGGATTTACCATTTTTCTGTGGACATCAGTTTCTGGAAGGCTGTTTCAGATCATTGCTGGATTTTCCTCTTTTAGAATTTGATCCACCTCTGCCTTTTCTGAAGAATGTAGTCTGGAATGAAACTTATGTTATTACTTAACACATTATTGAAACTGGAGATTACACTGAGCCCTTAAGTTTTCTCTGCTAGGTGGTTAACTGCATTCTAATTTCTAGGTTTTAAAGAGATATATTAATGAGACTTTGAATTCACCTGCTTTATAGATTCTTGTCACGCATGGTTCAAGACACAAATTATTCATCCTAATCTTCCTAAAGTTATGCCTGAATGGTACTGGATTAAATGCTGTTGGTTCCAGGAGAAAGAGCTGGGAAAACAATACTGGAATACCACTGATAAAGGAATAAGCAAAATCTTAGTTGGCATTTTTATTTCTGGAGCTCTATTAAAACCTATCCTTTCTTTTTTTTTTTCTTTTTTTTTTTTTTTTTCTTTTCTTCTTTACAACATTCATAAAGAATAAAGATCAATTTTGGTACAAATGCAAATATGATGGTAAAAGCTGATCAAATATAGCAACAAATTGTGTCAAAAATACCCAGTTAGATATCTTTTGTTTGGTATGTGGGGATCTGTTTGGTACGTTTTTAAAGGGAGCTCTTCCAATAACAGAGCTACAGATGACAGCTCAGTACGACTTCTTATGACTTCCTCATGCAGAATTTCCACAGTGGGCAAAATATTAAATACGATATAAAGAAGTTTTAAATTGACATATGTAACTCTTCTTTTTTTTTTCCTATCACAAATGCGCATTGGACCTGTGCAGTCATCTAACCAATCCTAACTGTCATCACAGAATTGAGTTGGTCTTGATTCTCCTGTATATTCTATGGTAAAATTTCCTCTGGGATGTGGTGCCAGTGCAAATGGTTGAGACAGCAAACTACCACTTAGTAACGGTAGTAAATATCTGATTTTGCAGAGTATGTGCTTATGCACGTAGGATAATTCTAACTTTCATTTATCGTGGCTGCGATATATATGTTCCCGTGTTTCTAAATCACTTCTCAAACAAAGCTTTCCTATTTTTGTGCGTATGTGTTTGTAAGAGGTTTGTGTTAATTCTCTAGAGGATCCAATGGACAGAAGGCCAGGTCAAGTCTAAGTCTTATCTTGAAAAAGATATTTTTTGAGATCAATTTAAATATGTATTTCAATATATATCATTTTAATGATATATATTTTGAACACAACTTGACCTAAAAGGGGCTTTATCAGGATACCTGAGACTTTGACTTTAAAAAACAGCAGGCTTCAGCTTAAGTGTGGAGCCATTCTCACTTTCCTCTATTTCTGTACATGTTAACAGAGATGTGGAGAGGTTGTTTGGTATTGCCACTGTTTTAGTTAAGTTTTTTTCATGGTTTTTTCCTTTGTGCCATATAGACCTGCTGTTCAAAATTGTCAGCTGAAGTTTTGATCTGATGTAGTTTTGCCAAAGTGCAATCTGTACAAGACCAAATTTTCTTTTTATATCCTCTAGCTGGGTCATTATGCTTACTTTGTTCTAGTTGTTCCTCTGAGGACTTGTAATTTACCATAGTTTTTTTGTTTTGTTTTGTTTTGTTTTTGTATTAACATTTAGTGGAAAAGAATAGAGAGGCCTCGGTTAGATTACTGTGTGAAGATACTCAGTCTCTCTGAATATTACTTTCAAGTATAAAATTGAATTATAGTAGTTCTCTAACCTAGAAGTAAAGCAAAGTTCACAGGTATTTGCAGTCTGTACCAGCACTGAGATAATGAAGGACATAAATGCTTCAACGGATAGATTCAAATTGAAAGAGAACATTTATTTCTGACTTGTTTTATATTTGTTTAATTGAAAGTCCAAAGGAACTTCAAAATCTATGCAGCAGTAAGTGTCCCTCTTGCTGCTTCTGTTGTCCAAACCGCTGGGATTCTTTCAGTCTGCCTCTGCTGAATAAACAGATACAAAAATTAAAACACTTTACAGTGTGAGTTTTATTTTTGTTCCTGAAGGTTCTGCCTCTTTACTGGATTCTGGTAATGGTTCTGTAACATGTCACAGCAGTGAAGTATTACTGAACTGAGGACTGTACTTCATATTATCCTCTGTAGAGATTCTCTAAGCAATAGGTCTTAAATGAGTTGCCATAATTACAGTACACTGCTTTCTGTTTATGCATGCAATAGGAGCCTATTTTCTCTGCTTTGATATTTGATAGACATTGTTCTGGACACACTGTAGAGCTGATTTAATAAGGCATGTTAAGCAGTCATATCATAGCGTATGAGTCATCCAAATTCCTACTGTATGTCATTTTGCTATCTTAGGTAAATTGTAGCAGTATGTTTTGCAAATATCATTAATTTTTGGAGATATTTGAATGAAAAAGCAAATAGTGAACCATCTCTGAATTAGCTGCTCACTTCTTTAGAATGTTGTTGCAGTTTGGCTTACACGTTTTGAGTCACTTCTGTGCTTGGACACGTTAGCCTTGTCAGAGCTGCTACTATTATTAAGTGAACCAGAGGCCATAGGTGAGATCAGAATGTACTTGGCATTGTACTCATGTCAGTAAATGTCAATGAATCTTTAGTTCATTGAAGGTAGAACTTAAGCTGGAAAAGTTGAACTAATGCATGCTTTTCTAACAGAGCTGAAATGGAATGAGACCATGGTTGCAAAGAGCATAAAACAGACAGCCTGCATTTTCTAAGTCAGGCAATAGGGGCGTTACGTACTTAATGTCCTTGTATGTTACTGGATTTCCAAAGAAGACATTTCACAAAACATGGAGGAGCAGTGTAAACCAAACTAACAAACCAAAATTTCTCCAGCTGGAATGCAAATTTTTGTGGCTCATTCTGTTCTTTTTGCCTTGCTCAAAGCAATAAAATGGAGAGTAAGTTCAAAAAGTAAAAGGATGAGAAGCACATCAAAACATCATCTAAATTTGCTGTTTGGTTTTCAGTTTGGCCTTTTTCAAGAAGAAACTAAAATCCAGCTGGAGCTCTGGAATGTTTTCTACATTCGGTGCTCTGCAGTTACAGGATTCTGGTTTGAAATGAGGTCTAATTATACGTTAACTACTCTGCTGATTTTTGCTTTTAAGGTGCAGTTCTGTGAATTGTGGTATGTTTTTCCTCTGACATTTTCTGTGGCTTACTTTTGTGTTCGCTTGGTGTGGCTTTCAAAAGTGCAGTGGAAAAAACAAAGTCATTTGTAATTGAGAAAGAATAAAGGATGCAATAGGGCTAACTCAGAATGCCTAAGGCAGGTAACAATAAATTTCTCTTCCAAACGGAAAAAAAAAAAAAAAAAAAAAAAAAAACAACAAAAAAAACCCAACTGTTTAGGAAGAGCATGTCAAATGCAAATAAGTTAAAAAAAAAAAAAAAGCTGAAAATGAGACTGTAAAACTGTAAAACTCAAGGGGCAATGGAGGAAACTGCAAAAGTAAATAAATGAGGCCAGGCAGAAAGTATAAATTCTGGAAACTTCTGGAAACTGTGCAGAATACTAGGGGCAAGTGAGCTGAACCAAAAATATGGTTGAATTGGTAAATGTCAGGAGAGGGAGGACGCATTTTTTTTAAGTAACAAGTACTTGAAAGATAGGATTTTAAGGGTGAAAGTGTTTCCAGGCCATGTAGTCATCATATACATTGGATCAAATGAGACAATAAAAAAAGGTGTTTGTACATCTATATATAACAACATTTACTTGACAGCCTTTTTTTTTTTTTTGGACAATAAGGCAGAGAATGAAGCTTGCCAGCTGATAGCTTGCCAGCTGATTTTGATAAGGTATTTCTAAAGCTGAAAAAGGAAGACAATCATTAATTCTCATTAATTATTCTGAAAAATCTTTTCTTCCCTGATGACGGAAAGTACAAAGGTATTATGTTTTAGGTAGTACCATACCTGAAGAATACTGGTACATAATGTTAAATGTATATTGCTAGATAACTAATTCCACTGGGTTGTTAGATTTTATCTTTAATTTAGAATGAAATGCTGCCTTTCAGGGAGTAGAAATATCAGTTTGGTGCCCTGCTGTATAAAGCCAAGGGAACAGGAAAATAGGAGGTTACTGATTGTTTTCCAAGATACAGCAGTAAACTGTAAAAACTAAAATGAAGATGATTTATGAACCGACTTACAGTCGATGTTTCCTTCAGTAATGGAATGGCAATAACAGGTAGAACAAGAACAATTGTTACTTAGACATACTTCATTATTAGGAACCTTCATCAGGAAAATATGTACCTATTAATTTCCCAATCAAGACAGAGATGTTCTATTTCTGGACATTTGTAAACTTCAAGTAATAGATAAGAATGCAGAATTCAGGATTTCAAGGGGGAAAAAAGAAGCAACTAGTAAACTATAAATAATAAAAATGCATCACATACATTTAAATATGATACTGTAATTCCAAATAGTGGTGGATGCCAATGTAAAAATAAAAATAAAGACTTCACTGAAAACTCTAGATATAGTTCATGTGTGTGAGATTCAGGAGAAATGAACTCAAGCTGGAAGAAATGCAGAAATAGAATCATGGAGTGACTTGGGGCAATAAAGGAACCTACTGAATGGAGAGTTAAGGTCTAACCTCCTTCCCTAACTGCGCTGATTTTAAATGGAGGGAAAATGTTTCTGTTTTTCACTGTAGTAGGGTATAGATAATATAGCAAAAGTATCCAATCACTTGCATCTGGGATTTCCATGGTATTTTCTAATTAAAATGTTTTGGATAGGATAATCAAGGAAGGTGTAGGACTATCAAATCTCAGTTTTTCTCTTAGACGTTTTCCTGGCTCAAACATACACAGCCATTTAACATTAGGAGATGGTCCTTAAAATCATATCAACTTTCAAACCATAGACACTCTGAAAGATGTCCTGCAGATGATCATTTAGTAGTCCAATTAGATTCAATGAGCTTCAACTAAACCGACTTCTACGGCTTAATCATAAAGTCTCCAGACAAGTCTCAAACTAAGTAAAATAGTCAAGCTATTTCTTTTTTGACAAAATATGAAAGAGACAGAGAATATATTTTCTGTTAAAAGTTGAAAGTTTATTCTGGGAGGCACTTAATTACTTGTTATGGCAGGGGTCACGTCTATCTAGATTAAAGAGATGGGAAGGAACCTCTTATCAAAGTGATAAGAGAAAGAACTTGGGTTCAGACTTAGTCAGCTCTACAGGAACCGTAGGTAAAGTCTAAAGGTTAGAGAATGAGGGATGTATTAACTTAACAAAGTGCAGAAGTTCCTTCACAGTGGCTGTACATTTCCACTCAGGTCATCTTCAACCATACATCGGCAGTATGACTCTTCTCCAGGCCAATATGGGAATGTTCATATACGGTTGTCTTTTGATCTCTGAACCCTTCTGGAGCCTAAGTACCACTGGAGGTCTCCAGCAGGCTCTGCAACAGTTCTCTTTGGTATGGAATATACAGCATTTTTTCTAACATTTACAGGAGTAGCTAACTCCATTGGTTATATGAACAAAAATTTGCATCAGTGTTTCTAGATGCTGTTGGGACTGACTCTTGCAGTTAATGTGTTCAACCTATATGGGAAAATGCTGTAATGAAATTAAACAACTTTAAACCATCACTGTAGGAAAACAAACAATATAACCACACAGCAAAGTGTGGAGCATTTATACAACGTGAAAGGATATCTAATGCCATCTTGTGGCAGTTGCAAAAAGGAGATGCCGACTTAAATTTCTGGAATCTCTCCTTTATAACTGCAAGAATATACTGTGTCTTCAGTCCTGCAGTACAACACTGGCATAGATGTTGGAAATCTAAATAGAACAATATTATTTAGGAAATTTTGTGAGTTAGTTTCCTATAAGCTCTTTTTCTTTCAGTACCTATATTCTCTTGACCACATTACTGCAGGTGTGCTGCAAACAGTAATACTTTCAAGTTCACAGACAATCATCTAAACTGGGAATCTTGGCAGGTTTCTAGGCTGATGCCAGATATTTTATTTAAAAGTCTTAAAAAGGTAAAGGTATTGAGGCAGGGAATTACTTCTCTAAACCTAACCTCACTTGTTGAAAGATTAAATCTATTACATTTAAACAAATTAAACTCATTAAGTATTAAACATATATTATTATCCTATTTGGGATAAAATATTAATAGAATAGTTGTAGAAGATTGCATTTCCAATAATATCTATATATAAGTAATGAGCCTATTGACAATTTATGCTCATAAATCATGTATGTTCCTTAGGGGATAAAAAGTTAACATCCCATTTTATAGTTTCTTGTGCAAATTAAGCAGTGGGTTGTCCTGCAGCCAAATATGAGGGCACCATATGCAAACCACTGAATGCTGCTGCCTGAGAAACTACGCATATTTGATTTGGGAGAAGGGGAGAAGGAAGTGTGTAAAAGAAAGACTGAATCGGAATAAGTATTATTGCAGTTGTTATGTGGTATTTTTGGGTCTCTTGCATGGAAATTTCTTTCTGAGGTGGTGAAGACAAGTTTCAAACAAACTCCAGCTATTGCACTATTAGTGATAGTACTTATTCAAGCAACTAATTTCAAATAGGAAAACTTGGTTGGGAAGTGAAAGATCTGAATTTGTCTTCTCTGCCAAGAGCAGACTATTTGTTCATCAGATGACAGAGATGTTTCTGGTTTGTTTGGCCCCTGAATGTCTTTGTGTCTTGAAATATCACTGCCCTGAAAAATTCACAAGTCATAGAGGCAGAGTAGATAACCAGCTGTTGCGTATTCACAAGGTGAAGAGCTGAGTTAAACAAAGATGAATGACTGGTTCAAGACAGCATAGGAAATCACTTGTAAAACTGAGAACTGACTCTGGAATTTGATAGTATGGGATGAAAGCCTCTACTGCATTACTGTGTTTCATCCAGTCATAAATACTTCCAGCACATTTATGAACACTTCATCTATTGTCTGTCTGCAGCAATTTACTGCTACTCCTACTGAACCCATAGTATTTAGCGCTAGGATTTTAGTCATTGGTGAAGATTAATACCACTTCACAGTTTGGGTAAATTATGTATCTTCGTGTTCTGATGAGGATATATAGACATCGGGTACGTATGTAACCTGGAAATTAGAAAATGATTCTGCACCTGAAGTACTGTGTTCAGTTTTGAGCCCCTCACTACAAGAAAGACATTAAGTCATTAGTGCATGTTCAGAGAAAGGCAGCAAAGCTGTAAAGTGCCTGGAGAACAAGTCTTATGGGAAGCAGCTGAGGGAACTGGGATTGTTCAGACTGTATAAGATGAGGTCAGGAGAGATCTTATTGTTCTTTACAACTCCCTGAAAGGAGGTTGAGGCCAAGTGAGGTCAGCCTCTTCTTCTGGGTAACAGTGATAGGACTAGAGGGAAAGGCCTCAAGCTGTGCCATGGAGACATTCAGGATGAATACCAAGAAAAATTTTTTCTTTAAAGGAATAGTTGGGCACTGGAATGGATTGCCCAGGGAAGTGGTCAAGTCATCATTCCTGGAGGTGTTAAATAAATGTGGAGATGTCGGAGTTAAGGGCATGGTTTAGTGGTCATGGTGGTGATTGGTTGACAGACTAGATGGTCTCGGAAGTCTTTTCCAACCTTTATGATTCTATGATTCTAAAATGCAGTTGAAACTATAAAGTCTTAAATCATGCAAGCAGCTCCTTTCTCTCTCACTTTCTCTAGAAGCATCTTGTATAATAACAATATACAATAACAATACTGCTTGTTGTTTTAATGTTTTCAGTGATAGCTTTTTTTTCTTTTTCCTGTGGTACTAGAAATTCCCCAAGGTGCTGTTTTCTATTAATTGAAAGAGGAACTAAAGACAGCTACATTCCATTCCACTTGCCTATGATAAGTCAGGCGATTTATTTGTTTTTCAGGCAGACAACCCTCTTCCCCTCGGTACGTATCAGGGGAGACAAAACCTTTATTCCATATACTAGAGATTGCAGGTCAGATCTGTAGTGACATCAAGTAAGAATAGTAAAAAAAGTCTGAACAGCAACAGAATTGGATACGTGAGTCCAAAGGTAACTACTGCTGATGAACATAAACTGTTACCTGAGGGTAACTTATATTGACTCTGAGGGCAGCTAACCTGCTACGCTTCCCTTGCATCCAAATCTAAGTCACTAGCCAGGAACTTACTGATTTACTACTATTTGGATGCGATTTCAGATGAATTGTATTTGGTTGAATTACTAGGACTTAGTGACCCATGACTTGCTTTCGTGGGTATAAAAATATAACATTTTATTTTTCTGGTACAGATTTTTCCTTCTGATTTCTGAAAACGTATTTCCTTCCTCTTCTACCTACCAGGCAGAAATGTGTTCTTATTGCCTATTTTTACTCCTGCAGCTGAGTACTAACTCACAGGAATTTACCATTTCTGTCAGCTTCTGGATGCATCTTAACTTCTTTTTTTTTTCTTTTTTTTTCTTTTTTTTTCTTTTTCTCCTATACAACTCTACTTTTATTGCAGGAAAATTGGAGTGGATTTAACTGAGCATATATCTGTTACATCTATTTTATCTGACTGAGATGGGAGCTCTGGTAAACCATGCTGCTTAACCACCCAGAGCCTCTGGTTGTGGTGCCTGTGGATGTGAGAGACTGAAAAGATCTGAGTGCCCACAATGCAAATTGCTTCTTTCTAAAATAGGAAACTGGAAAACTTCCCAGTTTCCACATCTGCCTCTAATTTACACCTCTGAGTACTAGAGTGAACAGGGAAATGGAAGGATTAATGAGCAACTGTTCTCTGTGCATCTACTGCAGGAGATTACACCCCCAGCTGCAGAAATCAAGTGGTAACTATTTAGTTGCTAGAGCTAGAGATTCCTTGTATCCACCCCTCATCTGACTGCAGCAGATGCTATTTGTCTAGAAAAAAAGAATAAGGCAGATGCTTGGTACCTGCTAAGCACAACTGGAAACAAAAATCTAAAGATCCCACGCTAAGACTTCAATAGAGAAGTAACAGCTTACTTGTCTTAGCATAATTCTCTTTCTCTCCAGTCCAGTTCTCAATAAATTGAGCACACATGTAACTCTAAGCAGTCTAGCACATCACTGAGGCCGGTGTAAATGTCGGACAGCGTGACAGCATCAGGCTTGGCAACAAGATAAGGGACACAATTAAGCTCAGGTCTGGTAGGAAACCAGCCTGACAGGAATCCTGTAACTACTGTGACTTAGAGATGCCTTTTCAGTGTAGTACATAGCTACAAACTACAGTGTGAGGTGTTACAAGATGAACTGTTGTAAGATGGGAACTATTCCCTGCTGTGCTAGTCACTGGAGTAAGCATTGGTTCTCAGATCTGGACCTCCGCAGGACCAGTGCAGATTGCGCTGCCATACCCTGGAATCAGTAGAGGATGGTGCAGAAATCAAGCTGGCTGCATCCCAGTTCATCAGGGCAAGGAGTTCTTAACCTTTCTCCCTTGTGGTGTGGAAAGCATTTGCTGCAAACCCCTGGTACTGTACACCGAACAAGGATGCAACAACAGGTCTGCACAGAGCTGTGCATATATAGGGTTGCAATTTTAGTTTGTACTCACAAACAAGAGACATATGAGTAGAAATAATCAGTATGAACAAGCTGAGGTTTCTTGCTGAAAAGGGGGGTTAGAGTGTGCATTTTCAGACTCAGGTGCAGGGATGGGAATGCAGCAGATGTAGCAATCCAGCAGATTAGTTCACATCAAAACAGAATGCTTTAAACAAATAACTAATTCTTTGTGTCTTTGACACAGATAACGTGCTAGACCAACTGAGTGTACTGTTTCATGTGGTGTTTAATCAGCTATTTTAAATCCCATACACAGGACAGAGCTTAGTTGTTCATTTCAAAATAATTTAACTGTTAAGCAGGATGCTGGGACTAACTTTAACAGAATATTTGAAACTAGGGTGCACATTGCCATTCATTTTAAGTGGCTTTAAGGATTTGTTTCAGTTAAAGAGATTTTTCTTTGTTATGTTTCTGTGGAATAACAATGACATCCAGTGGCTAGCCACTTTAATAATACATACATATCTGCTGCCAGTTTGTTAGGCAATGGTAAGATTCCTCTGGAGTCTTTTCATTATGATAGCTGGGAGTCCTTTCTCTCAAACTTACCTGCAGGGATTTTGGGTTGGGGGCACTTGAGGGATGGAGGTTGAGCATGAAAGGTCCCCATGCCTTAATGAGGCCCTACAGTAAGGAAGTCAATTCCACTTTACTGGTATCTAAATGCCAGTTTAGCTTCAGGGAAGAACAAGATATTGTAGTTTGTTCATTCTCTACTCTTCTAAAGAGTCTTAAACCCAGATTTCTTTCCTAATAACTGAAACCCACAGTGGCCTAAGCAGTGACTGTATCCTGTAACCCTTCCTCTTATTTGAAAGCGCTTATCTAAAATATACGTGTTTTGATTCTTAATATCATCATCTTTCAACTGTTTTCAGCTTTTTTTTATTTTTATTTTTATTTTTATTATTTTTATTTTTTTATTTATTTATTTTTTTTTTTGCTACCCCATCGACATTCTTTAGGCTGCCCTGAGGCATCCTTAACTTAGGTATCAACAAAGTGTATATCTAAGATTTTTTTTTAATTCTTCTTAATAAGTTACCATAGCAACTATCACTCAAAAGGTACTTATTGCTGTGGGAATTAGTTATATTTCCTTTTAATAACAAGTACCTTAGAACAGTAGCACACTGCAATTTTTTTGCATTTTACTTTGTAGCTGAAAACTATGTACCTTAATATTTTTCTTCTAGTAGCTGGTTCATATCTTAAAACTTACTTCCGCTTCTTCGCTTTAAATAACTTTTTCCAAGAGATCTCAACGGAGTATAGATGTGGGATACAATGTAATTACTCTGAGAAAAAGGCTTATGTAGTTAATGGACAAAAGAAAATCAGATGCCCGGGGCATGCAAATGTATTTGAATAACAATTCTGTGGTACTTGGGCACTGATACTTCCTCTCCACTCCGGCTTGCTTTCTTGATGGCAATACTGTGACTCCAGTAAGATGGGAGCTGCAAGACACTCTTTGTTACAGGCTTGATAAGTCAGTTTTTAAGAATGGTTCCAGAATCTACTTAAGTTGTAAGCTGAAACAGCTTAGAGGCCCAAGAAGTGGCTAATTACTTTGCAAGCTTTCTGCAATAAATTGTTTTGCTTAATAATTAGACAATTTATACTAGTTAAAAAAAAATGGTTTACTTTAAGCATTTTGATACAACCGCATATGATGATGCATACTTCAGAGCAAAAATGTTTTTGTGTATTACTAGCTCATCTCTTGTTTCATGGAATTGCTTGAGTATGGACAGTGAGAAGAAAAATGGTATTAACTTCTGACTTACTTTAAATGTTAGTCTTCCTGCAGACAGGAAAGTTATAGATGGCAGCTAGTCCTCTTCAAACAAGTAGCTCTAAGTGAGGTGGTATTTTCTATTGTAATACAATGACTACAATTCATTACATGTAATATTCATGCAATTACCTGTGAAATGCAACTGGCTGAAAATACAGAAAATGAAGAAAATTGGCTTAAAGTAGATAGATATTAGCTGATGTTGTGCTTGAGAAAAGATTATTTATTTGTGGTCCAGTGCTCACAGGTGCTTTTCTGGCTTTCTTAAAAACCTCCTATATCTAGGATGCTAAAATCTATTTGCTCATTTCTGCAAAAGTATAACTGAATATTTGTTTTCTAGTAACTAACAGAACTGCAGATTAAGCCACTGTCCTTATCTTCATAGTGCTTTGTTTACCCGAGGTTGAATGTTACATCTTGAGTAAACAAAGCTAATCCCTTTCAACATTCCTCTAAACAACTTACTTGTATTGATTTCTCTTAGGTTGCCACTACTATCTTTGAGTGTAGCGTCCAAAACTGGATGCAGGATTCCAGCTGAGACCTCCTAATGCTGAATAGACTTGAATAATCACTTTCTCTGTCTTGCTTCTGGCAGTCTAGCTAATACTTCCTCAAATGACATTTTCTCTCTTGGCTTCTATTCAGTTTGTGGTCAGCTGTAGCCATGACATTTTTTTTTTTTTCAGTGCACCATTTTGCAGTGTTCTTGACTGAATTATCTCGTGGATTTCAAATAATGTCTTCAATTTCTCGAGATTATTTTTAATTCTAGTCACATCTTCCATAGTCCTCGTAACCTCTCCTACTGGTGTATCTTTCGGTGGTTGCGGTTGTTTTGTGGAGAGGACACTGTAGGAGTAGCATTGGAGGCGGAGAGCAGGATGACATTTTCAGACCAAACCAATTTTTGGCTTGGTAATTTTAATAAAAATAAATTGAACTCTACCCATGCCTAATTGTGCTGTTTTAGGTACACTTTTTTTCAGTGTTGTTCATCCTCTCCTCTTCCCTCCAGCTCCCATAAAAAAAAAAAAAAGTGTTCTAAAAAGGTGAAAAATGTCTTATTTCCTTGAAGCATTTTCAGACAAAACTGAACAACACTGTCAATAGTTTTTGCTTGGAATCAAGATTAATTTTCACAGTCAAAATAACTAAAACACATCTGCAACCATTTAGAAATATTCCACATAAATTTGAAAATTTGAAGGAATTTAAATAAATGTGTAGATCTGATCAGAAATGAAAGGAATTCTCAGTGAAAAACATAAGTTTCTGCTTAAATCAGAACAAAAGTACATTTATTTATATCCAAAAATGAAAAAGAAACTGGAGATTGTTTGTATATTCAGATACATGACTAAAAATACGGGAAAAAAATTAGGTGAACACTGCACAATATTTCTTGAGGCAGTCTCCAAGTACAGGAGCCCTGTTAGCTCCAGGAAGCCCTGAAAGCCTTTCAGCATTACTGTGGTTAATGAGCCAGGATCTCCCAGTTCATCTCCTGATCTGTGGGATCTGAAGGCCTCACCACCTTCCCAAAAATAGCTTGTAGAAAATACGGAAGGGGAACAACTGGAACATACTCTCCTCTGGCTTCTGTTGTGTAAGGAGTGACTTTGCTACCATGAGAAGTTACATGGCCTTGTGCGGAGCTGATAAAGAAGAAAGCAATGTAGCATCTCTATGATGCACAGCCAGACACTTTACTGTGTTTTGTTTTCTGCTTGTGGCTTTCTTGTTTACTGCATGAAAAATATTTTATACAGAAGTTCCACTGATGATGACAGCATTCATTTGCTATTACAGATTTGGTACTGCATTCTTGTTCTTTCTCTCTTCCCACTTTCCATGATTTTTTTAAATCCCATTACATGGTTACCATAGCAATTGTTCCTTTTCCCTTCAGCTTTCCCAGCTGCATTTGAGAGCATTTATCTTACAGAATGCATTCTAGTTCTCTTTGTCTCTCCAGAGGGATGTAAACTAAGTTAAAATGTTGATGATTAATTTACCTTCTGATATTTCTTACAAATTATATCAGAAGAATCTCTGAGGTGTATACATGATAGCATGAAATACTGACTTCACTGTAGAGACGTAGTATCTCCTATAGATGTCACTGTACTCCATGCATTTAATTGAAAGCAAACCCTACTGAAGTATGAAATTAGTTTTCGACTGTCAAACTGTTACACAAAGGCCGTGAGATCTTGATTCTCTTACTCATGAGGACGGCTAGTATCTTCCAGAGCAAGCAGTATCGCTGAATCCAGGATTTCACCCTTGAGCAAACTGATCCTCATCACAAATGAGAGGACCAGGACGAGGCATCTAGTAAAGCAAAAGCCCAACAACCGTAAATACAGATGATTAGCAATCCTAAGGCTCATCTGGGGAGCCTTCAGCTATGCTTTTACAAACAAAAGTTCCTGACATTTTCAATGTTTTTTTTGCTTGACTTGAATGCAGTATTGAATGCTTATTAATAATTTGCATTTCTCCTTTAATATCCAATCTAAAATCCTGCAAAAAAAGTCTGTTCACTAGAGGAGGAGGAATTAACTTTGATAAATAGCATCTTCTGATCTTTAAAAACAAACAATAAAAACCAGTTTAGGGAAGTAAAAATTTATTCATAAATTCTACTAAAGTTCTGCAAATATATTTTAATCTTAAGTGGGAGGACTTCACGCTGGCATTTTCAGAATGCTTAATTTATCTTTTATTGTACAGATAGTTGTGGGGTTTTTTGTTTGTTCCCCAAAATGTACGTATTCAAAACTTTAGGAAGTGTTAAAAAGCAACAGTTTAAAATTGAGGTTTTCACACTGAGTTCACATGAACATTTTATGTCAAACTGAGTTGCAGTTCGGAGGGGTTTGTTTTGTTATTAGAAATCATATTCAGCTTCATTCAACTCAAAGGACTTTTTTTAGCTGCTCAAACTGTGCGCCAGCTTTTAGATGCAGGCGATGTTCCACACGCCTGCGGCAGCAAGAACTTGTCTCTGAATCATCTGTTTTGGCAGAAACAGTCCATTTTTATTTTTTTTTAATTTGTATTGTTTTCTAAAGTGAAACATTGAAACTTTAATTGTATGGAATCAGCCAATGAGCATTCTAAGTAGTTAGTAGTAGTAGTAGTTAGTAGTAGCTTAGAAATTGTCTGGAAGATGGTCTTACCTTCTTTTCAGGTTCCTCATAGGAAACACCACAGACCTAGATGACAGAAAGTTTTTGCTTTGGTTATATAGATCACCTGAAACCATTTTTAGAGTGAAATAAACTATACTATAATACTTTCTTAGGGAGCCCAAGACAGAGTAGCCTTCCCGTCTTCGCTGTCAGCATGCCCACTTCTGTTTGCAAAACTTATACCTAATTGTGTATTAATTCATAGTTCTGATGAACAAATTAGGTAATTTCTAAGGAAAAAGAGCACTAAGGTTTATGAACAGAGTTTTCTGTGATTTGCATCATACTAAATTTCTGACCAGTTGTGATCAGCAGCAAATGGAGTTGCCTGATTTACAATTGACAGTCTAAGCTGTGTGTATTAATTATTTTCTTATTATTGTGCTTCCTCACTTGACCATTCAAAATTCAGCTTTAATTTTTGTGACCTTAGAGAAGTAAAAAAGGACTACATAGGTATCAGGGTGGAGCAGAGAATACTGTAAATATAAGTATTTATTAACATATTTCCATAATGTGATGATGGTGGTCAGAATTAAAGATTCAGAGCACTTTCCTCTCCTTATATAGCACCTGAAAATGGCTGAAATCTGTGTTTGCATCTTGGACAAAGCTGCTGTACTGATCTTTTTTTTAATCCTCATTGTGAAGAGAGCCATTTTGTTCATGAGCCCGTAATGCGCTGCAGTTGCATATGCCCATAACCTTTCCCTGAACCCAAGCCCCCTGCAGCAGGTTGCAGAGGCCCAGAGCGGCCAGGTGACATACAGTGCCATCTGCACTTCTATACTGGTCATCTGGCCAGAGCTCTGACCTTTCTGAACATGATACAGCGAAATCTAACTCCTGAAAGCTGCTCGGAGGCAAAATCTGTTCTTCACCGTCAGTTGCAGTACTCAGTCACTTAATTGTCCACTGCAACTGATAAAGTAACCATTAGACCCAGGTCATGAACTACAGTTTATCATTCACACACAATAATACACCCTTGAACTGCACTGATTTCTGAATTATAGCAACATAGACTTATTCTATAAAGGAGATTTGAAGTACCTGGGACTTTGCTTAGCCCTATACTGCAAAACAGTAGCTGGAAATAGATTGTTTTGGGCAGGGAGAAGAAGGTGCCTTGATCAGTACAGTTCACAATTGGCCCTGAGTGGCAGGTAAAGACTGATACCAAGGAACAAAACACACACAAAACAACATTTGACAGTAAGGCCTGGTTTTGCCCCCAGTCTCAGTGCAGTCAATCAGAGTAACTCTGTGGGGGCCACTGAACTGCCTGGCAGAGGTGGCAGCAGAATGGAAACTGGGCTGTGTGCTTCTGCCAAAGTACATATTCCTGTTTAGTTATGAATAGAAAGTAGTTATTCCAGATCCAACTTCTGACCTCTAGGTATTAGAGAAATAAAAGCTTATCTCACTGTGGGCCATACAAATCTCTTGTCATTTGGAAAAGCCTTTAATCCAAAAATCATGGTTAGCTTCATAAACATTGATTCATTAATTAAGACTTGAGTGAGATTGACGTTACTATTGTTATCATGTAAGTGTTCCATCTGAACTGTAGATAAGTGCAGTTCACACGCTTTGTCCCTCTTCTCTCTTTTCCCTCTTTGTCTTTATCCCACTCAGGAGCAACCGATGGTGTTCATCATAGCCACAAGACTAGAAACTGAAGTGGCTGTCCAGCTAATAGGCAGTTAATGGGGTTTAGTAGTAGCTACTTAGCCAGAGTGGATAGAATCCTGTCCCCATTACAAGTGTGAACAAAGCTTTATACTCATTTATGTGAAGGCAAGGTTCCTCCTACTGCTACTGGGAGATCTGCCCATGGCAGGGGGTTGAAGCTAGATGATCTTTGAGGTCCTTTTCAACCCAGGCCATTCTATGATTCTGTGGTGTGGGGAATGGAAGGTTTCTCCATTGCCCTGATGTAGGCTTAGGGATTAAACGAAGGAAGTATGTACTTTATTACTATGATGAGTGTCATGCTGTCTACATAGAACCACAACTGTGCTTATTTGATCTGAAGTTCAGTCTTTTACTTTTGAGCACTGGAGTTCCTCCATCTTAAGACATTCAGAAAAAAAGAATGTTATTTGTAGGAATAGTTGGTGCTGCCTTTATAAATTCTTCCCTATGTAAGAAGCTTACCATGACAAATGAAACTGCAGTTAAAATAAATAGCAACATTAAAAAATACAAACAAAGAAGAATTATTTTGAACAATAGTGAAGTCTTATGAATGCTTTTGTGAAAATATGTTGAATAAATCACTTTCTGTGGGAATGATAGTAATAACTGCACTAGTAGGGAAAAATCTGTTGGAATAAGGAGTTCTCACAAAATAAGAGTGACTAAACTCTAAAAACTTCTGAAACAGAGGAAAATCAGACAAAAAAATGTCTGAGTGTGGTTTATCTTACTATCTAGTTAATAGAAAGTTAATAAGTTTCAGTAGTAGCTACTTGGCCACAGTAGGGACAATGAGATAGGAGAGTTCCTATCTTATGCTGGAGAGTGAAAGAAGTATATAGAAATGTCTCATATTCAAGGAAATTCCCTTGAAGGTGTTCATAAAGTTCATTTTTATGATGCCTGTGGTAACTCCTTCTATGTATTAAAAATATATGTATATTTATTTGTGTAAGAAATATAAAGCAGAATAAGCTTTCAAAGAAAAGAGTAATGTGAGTGAAGACAGCTAAGGTTAATTTGAGTTTCCTGTGACTAGTTACTCAGAATCACTCAGATTGTTTCTATGCTCATCTGAACTTATATCACTTGCCTGATATCAGGTCAGCATGAAGAAGTTGTCCAGGAGGTGTCCTGTTGTGATACCCTTTTGTAAGTCTATTCTGCACTCTAGAAGGACAGCGCTATGCAAACCCACAAGCCTGCATTTTACTTCACAAACTGTGCTGCTTTGTGACATTGGACGCTGACCAGAAATGTGTTCTAATAGCAGTGGAATAAGAGATTTTTAAGGGTATCTTCAGATACGCTTTTTGTAACAATATTCAGATGTATATATGGCCACCTCAGATTTCTATACATAAATCAGCTTTAGATTTTTTTTCTGAACATTCAAAAGGTTTCCTAATTTTTATTTTTTAAAGTTTTTTCTTAAAATGGTGTGAGAGTTCAGTCTATGTATGGCCACAGTATTAAGACGATAAAGGTGATGGAAAGGTGACAGAGAAACTAAAATAGATTTAGCAGAGAAACGCATCAGAACACCAGGTGGCCTGAAATTTAAATTTGTATTAGTCTTGGCATCAAAGCAGTAATGAAGTTTAAAATGCTTTGTTTTGGTATGGAATCAGGTAAGTGGATTGATTTATTTCCATGTGTCTTTTGGCAGTGCTTGAGGAACAGCGTGCGATTGATTCTATTTCATCTATGTGCTCTAAAAGGCATTGCCTTACTTCTATGTATTCATCAATAGAGTACGAATAATGCAGGAACCTCGTCTTCTGCATGTGAGATGTAGTTAGAAAACAAGACAACATGATAGAACAAATAGCCAATTCTACACTACCAGATTCATGCAAAAGTGATTTATTTGGAGTCTTTCTGCAAATAATTCTTTAAAATACTTAACTACTTAAACTTTTGACCTTAAGCATTTTATTCACTGCATAGAAGTCTGCATCAGTCCAGAAGATTATTTTTTGTCCAACAGACTCTCTGGAAGTTGTTCAGTTTTGTTTGTGTCATGCATCTCTGAGTCAAATCATTACGTTGTGCAAATTAAACTGACTCTCCTAGACAGAGCTTTTGGCATGATAGGGCTGTGCCCAGGCCTAGCAATTCATAGAGAGGGTTAAAAAAACAGAATCAAATGCTGGCTGCGAGCTAAAGAGAACAGGGGATAAGAGCTTAGGCTTAACCTATAGGGGGACCTAAGGAATAAAGCAAACCAGAGTCCAGTGTAGGGAAGAAAGGAGAAAAAGCAAAAAGGCTAAAAGAGATCAGGCCTAATGAGCCTTTCGAGGAACATGGGAAACTGGAGCCTCAGAACGAAAGAGTGGCCCAGCAAAGCAAGGATAAAATGGATCAGCCACAATGTCATCAAATTGATCCAAAGTTCAAAAACCATTAAATCACCGTATACAATAAAATAAATTAAAAAAAAAAAAAGTTCAAACAGTGTCAGGCTCCTTAAAGCTCGCTTGCTGACATCAAACATAAGAAAAAGACCTGTTTGTAACATAATGTGACTCTTTTCTAAACAGTGCCTTTGAAATGTGCAGTGGTCTAACATTTTCTGTTGCACAGTTCTCCCTTCATATACCTATGGATCCAGAAGAATTTTTACACTCTGTGAAGAAGAGAGGAACAACTGTGAATGAATTAGAGAATTAGATATTTGGACCAGAGGGTTTTTCTCTGCTGCACTGAGGAGCCGTCCTCCTGTCTGGAGTGAGGGTTTGAGAAAAAAGCCAGATAGGGGAGAAGAGAATAACTCTGAGTGCAAATCAAACCAAACAAATACTATGTGTAAAAACACGGTAAATAGCTGTAACAAATGCACACTAAGAGAGCAGAAGGTATTAATTCCTATGAAGAGCATTTCTAATGTACCTATTACTCTAATGTGTAAGTGACAAACAGGACAAAATACCCCGTGTGTCCCATATGTCTGTTCATGACGTAAAGAGGTGGTGCTACCCATATTTAGCAGGCTTTATTTAGCCACCTATGCACCTCTGACTTGGTAGACTTATTTTTGATAAGTGGTGCTTAAAAGTGTTGGTATGAAGCATAAGTAGCTAATGCAAATATGTTACCGACCCCTACCAGAGCTAGCAATTATGTAAATTTTCAAAGCCTTCATCTTTTATAATTAGATGTGGCTGGCTTAGAGTGAAGGACTTCCATCGCTGGACAGCTCAGTCCTTATTTCAGTATTTCACTAGAAATTATATATTTGAAATCAGATGAATGCTATATTCTTTAAAGTAATTTAAGGTATAGCTTGGAATATGTGAAAGAACTTTAGTAATTAATTTCTTGTTTGCCATGCATGAAAGATGAATAAAAGCATAGAAACACTTCGTGAGTTACATCTTATAGCTGATTATAATTAAGTGCTCTTTCCATTCGTCCTAAGTGTATGAAATGCTCATTATTATTCACAAGATCCAAACTCCAAGTTTCCTTAGCTTGGATAAAGCAAAAGAGCACGTGTTTATGTACAAAGAGAGAGAGCTGCCTATATGTAAACCCTAATGTTCTTCCCTATTGTATAGAAGATTCACCTAAAGGTTAATTATTGCTTGACAGTTTCGGGGACCAATTACAATGATTTCAGTTTGTTCAGAATCAGTCTCTAAAAGGCTCCTTGGGAACAGGAGTGCTGTATCGCTGTAACACACATTACACTATAATGGTTGAGCTTTCCCAAAAGTTTGTGGTGCTGATTGTGACAGGGCCTGTGTGTGTCCTTGTGTGCATGTCTGCATGGTTGTTCGGGGCTGTGCACAGTTGTATTTCAGAAGACCACAGCAATTCCTCTGAATTGTGCACTTGAATGACAGGAACAGAAGGGAAGAAAAAAAAACACTGATATTTCCACCTCTTTGCCCTTTTATCTCTTCATTATTGCCTCTACAGAGTGTGAAATTCTGCCATGCAGACTCAGTAGTGATTTACACCCATTTTTGAGTGGTTTAGATAACTCCTGCAGGCGCAAGACAGTGAAGAATCAGGGCACTGGAATGCACTAGCCACAAGGGTGTACTTAGTGCCTCACACTGCAGTGGGACTGTGAAGAGCACCAGAATGACTCTTTACATTCAATCCAAGCCGCACTTAAGTGTGTATGTGTACAAAACAGCTTCAGAAGAAGTGTAGCAAAGAACCTGGAAAGCTGAGGTATAATTCAGGAAACTTCCCTAGGTTAATATGCCAAAACTTGCTAGATGCATACTCACAAAAATAAAACACTAGAAATCCTAAGTATAATGTAGGGCAGATGCAGTATAAAGGCATTTCCTTCACCCACTAGAACTGGGTGAAGAAGCTTGTGCTGCAGCAAAGGCAAAGCATGGGGCTGGGGGGCTTTTCTCTGGGTGTTGACGTTGGAAATAGAGCGTGCAAAAAGCAATACCAAAACACCTGCCTTTCCTCCCAGCTTTAGAGGAAGATGCACATGTGGTTAGGATCTGAATAGTTTTTTCTACATTCTGAGTAAATAGCCAGTTTTTGGTGTATTATTTAACTCTGGTTTTCTATACCAAAAGCACCTATGTCTGATCAGGTACTTTCTCTGGTTCACACTATCCTGACTACAGATGAGGTAGCCTAAGGACTCATTTATTCCATTGATGCATATATTGCACTCATCCTTTGGATAAAGGGAGGACTCTGGTTTCCTACACTATCAATCTAACACCTTACATGAACGTCAAATGTGATTAAAAATGAAGGAATGTAACAAAATTAGAGGTGAGCCATGGTTACATGCTCAAAAAGAGGAAAAATAGGATTAATAACTGATGCCGGGAGAGAGGTGAAGCATGCTTGCAGGGAGTAGAAGTAGCAAATGTTATAGATGGTACTATATACTAGGAATGAACATCAAAAGCCTTGGAGGCTGGGTTCAGAAGCTTATCAGAAGTTACCTCGGCCTATTTGATTGAGAATTCATGCTGGTAATTTCCAAAGATTGGATTTCCTTGTGAGATCTTTAGTAGTTTCTCGTCTGGGTCAGATTAAAGGACAAGAAGAACAGCTCTGCTGGCACTACAATATTGCTGCTTGCTAGCCTAGATAGAGCTCGAAAGTACACAGATTTCAAAAAATATATAGAAATAAAGTAATCATATAAAGCCACATTTCTTTTCATGCTTTAGAACAGTGCTGCGTATGGTATAGTCACTTCACGTACACAAAGAAAACCCAGACACATTCTTTTATCTTTTCCTTGTTCCCAATATGGGTCAGGCAGAGGCTCCTGTTCATGGAAAGCTCCGTGCCTAAAAAAGCACGTGGCCAAAATTAGGTACCTAAATTCGCAATATCCAAATAGGGTCCTTGGTATTTATTTTTTCAACACTGAGGCACTTAGAACGCTTGTGCTGAATGCTCAGCACTCTGAACAGCAAACAAATTAGGTGGCTGGCTTAAATACATCAAATTTCCAGTGATTGACAGGCGTGTGCCCTGGATCTTTTTTCTGCCGTGCATTTTTGTTACAGAAGGGATACGTATTTCTCAGTTGTCATCTGTGCTAAATAGTGGCAAGCTCTCACATCTTGCCATCTAGACAGCCTCAAAAGGCAGTGAAAGGAATTCAGCTGACCGGTGCTGTATTGAAAGGGATTGGGGGTAATTTGGTCAAAACAAATACATCATTAGTCAGTCCGCACAAGGTGTCAGTAAATGAATGCATCTTTTTGGAAGACCTGAACGGAACGTGGCAGCGGAGCAGAGCTGCCCCGCAGCAGCCGGTGTGTGCCAAGCGGGGAGGATGGAGCCCCGCACCCCCTCGAGGGGCTGTGGGCCGCGAGGAGCGCGCTTCGGACACCAGGTGGCACCAGGGACCGGCCGGGGAGCCGGCCGCCTCCCAGCCTGCAGCCCCGCTGCAAGCGCAGGTGCTACAAAGCTGTTGTTTTCCATGAGTAATCCAAAATAGTGAGCGAGAGGTATTTCCAGAGAAATAAAATTTCTGTGCCTGTCACTGACTGAGCTTGCAGCGTGCTGCTGGAAAGAGTGCTTTGTGTCACAGCCCACTGTTATCCCTCCTCATACAGAAACGCTCGTGGAGGAGGTTCTGCATATTGCAGCCTCTTAGAGGTCCAATATGAGCGTCTTTATCTCTAAAATTATAGTAGTTAAGCTTTTATTCCCTTTTACTGATGCTCATGGAATTTTCCCTAGCCAAAGAACCACCTCTCAGATTTTTGTGCCTACAGACAAAATTAGGAGGGTCAACTCCCAGCACATAGTTTGCAGCTGAATGTCTGGGCTGGGTGGAAGTGTATTCTGCTTTAATGTCTGTTATTATGGGATGACTGCAACACCAACAAATTTGACAAAACAGAGCAGTATATAATAATGTAAAAATAATTACCCTAACTTTGTGTTCCTGCTGGCAAATCCTTTCTGAAAACCCCTTTCTCTTACTGATCTTTCAGAAATGAACTTAAAATGAAAATGTGGATATTTATTACAAAATGTGCACTTATTTTTTTAAGATCTCTGTTTGTCATCCTCCTCTGTGAATCCTCCACTGCTGTCTGGATGTGGGTCAGTTCTGTTTCCAATGAATCTGAAGTGTGCGAGAGCCAAAGCCACAGAGGTACCTGCGCAGCAGAGAATTCAAAGTTTTGATGGAAAGGTTCTTCACATTTCTCAGATCAGCTATTTCCAAACAGTGTCATTCAAATCTAGGTCACATGGAGGGAGTTTGTCCTTCTCGCCTGTTAAAATTTGGTTCAGAAATTGCACTAAAAATCTATGCAATTTGCGTAATACGTTTCATTTGTGAATAACTGCTTTGAGTTGCTGTACTGACAAACAGAAGTAAATAGGAAGGAAAACAGTTTACAAACGATCGCTTCATTTGTGCTTTGCCGGCATTATGGAGGTGTGGGGTACCCCGTGTCACTGGCTGGCAGCGTAACCTCTTTAGTGCAGGTTGCATGCCTGGAGGTGAGCGCGCTGCTGGACTGTGTGTTCTCCAGTGATCACACAATTAAGTAGCAATGACTGGCAACACTATTGCTTAATTAGTCTATATAGGATGACAGGCTAGAAGATATTTTGCAAATAGCTCTTCCAGAGTCACTTGCCTCAGTGAATTCACTTTAGAATGAGGCAGCATATAGACTTATTTTAACTGAAACACATTCTCCCATATCATCAGTATTTCTTATGGCTGAAAGCAACTAGTCAAATTCTGAGAGTTAGACCAATAAAGACCAGTGAAGTCAGTATATTTGGATGGATAAGACTGAAAGAAGCATTGAGCCTTGTCTCACAGTCAGTGTTTATAATAATCTGCAGACGTGGACCATGCAAGGAGGACTATCACCCTACTAGCAGCTTGTCATGAATTGTCATTTGAAATGATAACATAATTGTGCTCATGTACCGTCATGAGGTGGCCTGAAGCCAGAGCCTGAAGCAGCCAGATGAGCTGCTAAAGAGAGGTGATGTCTTCCAAGTCTGAGCAGGTGGAAACAAGATATACATCTCACTCTAGCCCATAAACATGCTACTGCTTTTCTTTGTGCCCTTTATGGGTCAACACTTGGGATGAAAAAGTCTTGGCTGCTCTGGCCGGAGTTTTAGACCGCTAGAATATTACAGGGTGGCACAATTTGAGCATACACAAGACAAATGAATAAGCAGAAGGCACTCTTGTAGTTCTGCTGTTATTCCCAAGATGTCCTGTGGCAGTAACAGAGCTCAGTTGGTGCAGTGACCTTGCACTGGGAGCAAGCTCCTCTGTTGCAGTCCATGGGCATACAGGACATTGTTGCCAAGTGAAAGATGGACTTGTAGGTTCTTGTCATAGCTTACTTCAGGTATTTGCTTTGATACTTGTTTGATATCTTTTCATACATGCCCTAAATTTGGAAAGGTTGTGGTAGCAGATCAGGAAACCAGCACAACTTTTCATCAGAAAAGGGAGTGAGAGCCAAACCTGCCTGTTTTCTGAGGAGGTACGGGATGTGCTTTCAGGATATTTTTCTAGGAACTAATACTCAGCCCTTTTACCTTCTTGCCAGGGAGTTAGAACTTTGCTGTGATCATTACTGTGAAAGTGGCAGTTGTGTAGTCTATTCATATAGAATATGGAGATATTCAAGACCCGCCTTAATGCCTACCTGTGTGACCTGTCATAGGGAACCTGCTTTAGCAGGGGGAGTTGGACTAGATGATCTCTAGAGGTCCCTTCTAACCCCTACAATTCTGTGAGTTTGTGATGTACCACTCTTGGCACAATCTGCAGTGGTAGGCTCAAAGGTGTGCCCTCCTGCCTGCTGCCTGCTGACTATTGCCTTTCTGCCCCTCTGTCCTCGAACCCATACCAACTGCATTTGCCTCATTTTCTAGGGCTGAAAGGAGATTCTTCTCTGTGAATGTCTCGTCCTATCTCTGTGACTGTGGGAAACAATCTGTGCTCTGTGCCATGATCTGTGGCCTGAAGTCTAGCTGGGCAGGTTTTGTGCCAAGCCCACCTGTGACTGAGTGCTTGGCTGTGTCTTTGTGCATGCAGCTGTTTGCTGGATTTGGGACTTCTCAGTTCAAGTGAAGTGCTGGTCAGGACTGGTTGATCCTTCTTGAGAAAAAAATGGGACTTTACCAAGTCATGATGAGCACACAGAGATGACTAGTGGTTAAGGTTGTAGGGAAGAATATGCCAGAATATCTTGAAGTAAAGAGAGAGGGGATTTATCATAGAAATAAAGACAAAAATAGGGTAGAGATTAGCAGTTGAGAAGATGCAACCTAGAAGAAAGAATACAGTGTTTATTAATTACAGACAGTGAAAGAGTAAATTTAATCAGGATGGAGTACTTGATGATTGAACTTCAGACAAATATGGCATTTAGGAAAACTAATGAGATATTAAAATAAGAGACTGTGAAACAGCAAATTGGGACAAGCTTTTCTATTACCAGGATTTCTTTTGGGTAGTTTCCTAAGAGAAATTTTAAATCCTCCCTTATCTTACATCTTCTAACTTCTCATTTCTACAGTATACAGACAAATGGCATTTATTTCTGTAACCTCTGTGAATTATGGCTTCATACACTTGAAGAACCTTCTGTAATGTAACCGAACTGAGTTTATTTCCAATAGGAGTCTGAAGTCCAATTTGCTAACTTTGATGAGACCAGCATTTCAGCTGTAATATGTCATTAACCTGCTTACATGCATATAATGTGAAAAACCCGAACATTTTATATTCAGGAAAAGAGACAGTATAACTTGTTCATTGAACCCAGCTAAAATTGTCTTCATTCCTCACCCATTTTGCATGATCTGTGCTCTATATAGTAACGGGACAAACATAAAATCTGTACATATGTGAAAGAGAAGATTGCCTAACTAGAACCATTTAAAGTAATGAGTCAATTCAAGTAGGGAGCCTGCTCTCTTTAAAATGCATTAACATTGATCTTGAGTGTTCACCAAATGATAACAAAGTATGGTCCAGAGTGCCTCATTTACCCATTTTCCTACTTTTACCACTATGGCCTATTGCTGTTTTTCAAATCAAAGCCATTGAATTTGGTCTCTGGCAAATAAAACCTCCTGCACTCATGGAATAGTTGTTCATTAACTGTTCACCCATTTGCTTGATATTCTTTAACAGTGTTATCTCACGCCTTTAGGTAGGAGCTAAAAGAGACCTACACCATATTAAAAATACTACACATTCTAATATTACACTTCAGATCCACAATAAATTAAATACATACCAGGGCCAGTGAAGCAATGGAAATGGGCCATGACACTGGAAAACAAAAATGTTCACTTGTGTTTTTAACCTGATCGGGGCTTTCATAAGCCAAAAGCAGACAGTCTGACTCAGTCAAGCAGAGGAATACAAGCCAAACAGAGGATGGTGAGTTTGTGTCACATGTGTTTTTACACAATCAATTGACCTCTGAGGTCTTGATTTATCACTTTGACTTATAAAGTGGACCCAAGAGAAAGCCATGAGTTGGACATAAATGTCACTTCTCTCCAAAGACAGTGTGCAGTAGCTCTGTCTACATGAGAAACTGTCCCAGAGGAGATCCTAAAGGATACCTTTTAGGAATATCTAAAAATACAGTGCCTAAGAATTCTCTTTTTTGTACAAAAAAGAAGAATGACTTCTAGGTTCAAACCCTCTACTAGAAACTTGCAACCCCGTTGCTGAGATAGATATGTTTCCTTGATTATGGCCGTCAGGAGATACAACTGCTCATGGTACAACTAGTTTATATTTTATCTAAGGCTATTTTCCACATTCAGCTTTGCTCTCCAGCTTTCCTGACCACAGTGTTTAATCAAAGATTTATGGATAAATTAATACTGGTGACAGCTATTCCACTGCCAGCCTTACTGTTGTTAAGTGTTGTTTACTTACCAAGAGTTCAGGAGCAGAGATGACAGCATGGTGGGACAGAGGGAAAAATAAAGCCAATTCAGTGTTACAACACTAAAACTCATCATCTGAGGTTCTAGTGTGAATGGCAATAGGATGTGGGGAGTGTAAAGGATTGCATGGCTTAGGTCATTGTTAGAGAGATCTTTACACAAAACATTTGAAGGATTTGCCCAAAGAGGTTCATAAAATTTGTGTGAGCTTCCCTCTTGCCTTGCCTGTCTTTGGTGGTGTGAAGAATCACAAGTGGAAGGTAGAGGTGGAACAGATCCATGCAAGACAGTGCAAGCTGAACCCTACTGCAGTATGGATGTTCCTTAAAATGTCTTCTCAACACTGTATCCTGATTTAGAAATCACTTATCTCAAAATTATCTTCAGCCACGCAAGTCACCTGTCTTTTGGTGTTTACTTCGTCTGTTGGCAGTTTGTTACCCTAACCAGGCAGCCTGCATTAACCAGCCTGCTTTGCAAGAACCAGATATTGAGGCCTTGGAACGTGTCCAGAGAAGGACAACGAAACTGGTGAGGGGTCTGGAGCACAAGTCTTATGAGGAGCAGCTGAGGGAGCTGAGATTGTTTAGTCTGAAGAAGAGGAGGCTCAGAGGAGACCTCATTGCACTCTACAACTTCCTGAAGGGAGGTTGTGATGAGGAGGGGTTTGACCTCTTCTCCCAGGCAACAAACAAGACCCAAGGAAATGGCCACAAGTTGTACCAGAGGAGGTTTAGGTTAGACATAAGGAAAAACTTTTTCTCTCAGAGAGTGGTCAGACACTGGAATGGCCTGCCCAGGGAGGCGGCAGAGTCGCCGTCCCTGGCAGTTTTCAAGAGGTGTCTGGATGAGGGGCTACAAGATATGGTTTAGTAGCTTGTGGTAGCAATGGTAATGGGAGGATGGTTGGACTAGATGATCTTGCAGGTCGTTTCCAACCTTGTGATTCTATGATTCTATGATTCTGTATATGCCCTTCAGCCTTTTTAAAGGTCAAATGGGAAGACCTAAAATGTTTTTAACTTCAGTTAATTCAGAAAAAAGCTTGAGCACAGTGCCTAACATCTCCTCCTTTTACCACACCAGAACAATGCCTGAAAAGTTTGAGTTATTTCATGTAACTTAGAAATGTGAATGTGTTACGAGTCAGCTTTGAATATGGCCTCGATTCCAAAAGGTGTTATCATCAAATCAAAATTATTCACACATGTCAAGTTAACATTTTATTTTTATTCCTTACTCAATTTTTGGCAAGCTTACAGGAGCTGTCAGTGTTTCAGTATTTTGAGAAGAATATTTTAATAAAACAGTGATGTGCTGAAAGGGGTTCACAAGAACTCACTAGAGACCCTTGTTAAAATTCTGCCACCCTTCAAAAAATTATTCTCTTGCCTCTCAAGGAGTTCACCCCCTCTCTGGATACTGCTAAATCATTTCTGCCAGGGATGAGTTTCATCCCTTGGGGCTCATAAAGATACTTCTGAAGAGCAAATTGTTTGCCTTTGAAATAGACCAGATTGCATGAAATAGCAGACACTTTAAAAATAAATTCCTGGGGTAGCAACACTTCCCCGCTCCCCCCATGCCAGCATCCCATCCGAGCTCTGCCACCCGTACCTCTCATTGTGTTATACTATCAAGTACTCAATCTATTTCTCGGGAACAAAGTATAAACAGTTCCAGCAAGTGCATTTAATGTAACTTTCTTTTGCCAAGTGGCATTGCCTCCCTGCTAAGCTGTGGTTATAGGAAACCTTTCATATATAAAGGTAAAAGAACAACAGAGCCAGGTTCTCTCTGCTAGCACACAGGGCTTGAGTTTAATTCAGTTTAAAGGAGGAAATTTTTGTAGGACTCTGGTGTTAAAGTATTGTAACATATGACTGTAATAAAATAAAAAACGTATTAGATGTAATGAAAAATTGCAGTACTTGAAATAAAAATTAGAATTCTGGTAACGTAGCCCAAAGTGGTTAATTCTTTATTACTTATTTTGATGTGATTGAAGTTCTAACTTAAGGCTGTGTGGACTTATATGAGGTTTGCCTGAAGACCCAATTTCTCAGTTCCTACATATGCCAGACCTTCTTTTTAAATGCTTATTCAAAAGAAAATATCTGGATTGAAATCCTCTGTCTCCTAAATGTGAACTTTCCAGTCACTCAAAAGTGGGATCTAATCTGTTCCGTTGTGCTGTGTAGGATATCCATGGACCATATTCTGTTATTACAAAATTTGTTCTATGACATTCTTTGTTTAAAAACAGAAGTAAAACCTTGCACATGTGATCCAAGTGTAAATGAATAAATACTGTTGCTTTTCATTAGCCAAAAGAAAACATGAATGGTCCTTTTTCGTCATTGGTTTGTTAATCTCAGAACATGAAGAGGACTGCTTAAACGGGAATATGATTAACTCCTTTCACAGCAAAATTCAAATGGCCCATCTGATACGTTGTATAGCTTTACTTTGATTGCTTCTGCCAATTCAAAGTCTGCGGAAACTGAAAGGAAAATATAAAACGCCATTTAAAATAGATCTTAATGTAACAGCTAACAAGTATAGCAACTATCCTACTGTTGCATTGTGTGTTTTCAAACACTTTTAAAAAGTGCTGTGAACTCTGAGGTCCTGCTGTTGTGACCTAGAGAGCTAAAATCCTCTTTAATGGTATCTTGCTTCTAGGCAAGATTTAGGTTCACTACTTCTGTTCTCTTGTTCACTGACATTAGTCCCATTTCTGGGGCCAGTGCTGGAAAATAGCAATGACGTGCACTGATGCACCTCGTATGATCTGCTGTGTGGTCATCTTAATAAGAATTAACACACCAAGCAGCACTTTAATAGAGACTGTTGCTTAAAACCTACTCCAAGAATGTTTTGGTTGACTCTGAAACTATAATATCATTGTATTGTTAGTGATTTCTTTGCAGGGAGTAAGACATGACTATGAACAGGTAGCACTATTTGGAAGGAGCATCAAGAAGCTGAGGCTGTAATCCCACTACTGACCCAGTGAAAAAATATGGGGAAGCTACTCAGCCTCCCTATGTTTTGGCTTCTCTCTCTTACACGGTGTAAGATATTTACCTCCTCTTTGAAGAGTTCTCAAGTGAATTTTGATGAAATGTGTTATAGGAAATACAGATACTGGTAATATTTTGATAGACTCACAGGATCAAAAGTGGCTGAATATCCAGGAGAATTATCGTTCTCCTTAGTAGTTCACATCTGCAGTAACTTTTGCTGACTGGCAAATGGCTAAAGCCTGGAATTTCTGCTTTATTTTAAAGACATGAAATGTGTAATTACTCACTCAGAAGAGTTAGAGTTGAAGGGAAATGTATAATGTATAAACACATATCAGAAGATGCAGTTTAGAGTTAAGGGAAGCAAACTTTTCTAACAAAAGTGACTGTACTGATACCCATAAATCCCTAGGTTATGTAAAGCTGTGGACCAAAAAATTAGAAGATAATCTTTCTTGTTTTTTTTCTTTGCTGCTGTTGTTAAGGATATTTTCATTGTCAAGATTATCTTCACAGCTGTAGCAGAAAGCTTTTATCTGGCATTTCTTGTATGTCCAAGTCCATAGTTGTAACCAAAGCAGGATTCAGGGGGATGTTCACTGACATACTGTTAAACAATAAGTATATATACATCTATTTATTTATTTATTTATTTCCTTAATCACACTGTAAAAACCTTTATTGGGCAAGAATACTCACAAACTTACTTTTCAGTTTAACATTTGCTTTTTTATGTTAACCATGGTGGCTTATTCAGTGTGTGATTTTTGCAAACAATTTTTTCAAGTACTACCTAGGGTCTTATTAGTTAATCAAGAGTTGCACTGATTTTGCCATGATAGCTGGAGAAGTGTGAAGTGTGAAAATTCTTAATTCAACACCCAAGCAGATAACAAAAATCTTAGAGGAGCCCTGAAGTGCCATGTTCTTTGAATTGAAGTGGAAATATTTGCAATGGTGTATTAGCTTGACACAGCATATCACTGAAAATTAGTGTGGCATGTCATCCTGGTGAGCAATCCATCCTTTCTGGGAGGAAGGGTAAAAGTAGGAGTTGGGAAGGTGAGAATGTTCAGATGTTGACAACAGTCCTAGTATGAGAATCAACGCAAGTCTTGACGAAGTGTCTAAACAGCAATTCAAAGAGAATGCTTGATTATTCAAGCTAGAAGAAACTGCTGAGAAAAAGAATTGCCTGTGCTGAAGATCTCTATGGGCCATTCAGCTTGGTGGCAGCTACAGATAAAGAGATCCTTTTTTTTTTGTTTTGTTTTGACAATACTTATATTGAATTAGCTTTATCCTGACTTTGCATGCTTTCTGTGACATATTAAGCAGAACCAGTAACTGTTAGATCTGTCCTCTGAGTCAGCAGAGTTTTTAAGGAAAACTGAAAGGTATCATTAGTCTAGATTTCTTCGGAATCTGTTGTGCAAAATCCTTAAAGCACAAAAGAGGATATAAGAAATGTCAACATAAAAATCCATCATTAGACTTTTCCAGTGAGAATTTCATGGACTGACTGTCCAGGGTACAACATTTATTTTGAAAGGACAGTTCATTGTCAATCCTAGCTCATTCAAAATATGTATTTCTTCACAATATAGTCATGTGCACATTGAATTCTGCATATATATTTTTTTTATTTACTTACTCTTTTTTGTTTGTGATCTGCCTTTACAGTATGTTACAGAAATGTTGGGACAGGCTACAGTTGTTAAAAATTACGTACACTGTTTAGTGCAGTGGCAATGATTTATGTTGTTATGTAGTATAAGTGCAATGGAGATATACATTACAAGGTTGGATGGAGATTGTTACAATGATAGTGCAGAGCATACATTTGCCAACTTTTCAGGTGATGGAAAGAGAGAACATATTACCAGGACTCTAATGATGAATTTAGAAACAGTTTTGTTTCTTTGATATTGCATAACATATAGCAGCCTATGCACAGTTCCAGTCTGAAGACAGACATGAGAACTTACATATATTTCATTTCTGTTTAGATGATGAGTTGATGAAACATCATTTTACAGTAGCAAATTGAAGGAATACATTCTATTAAAAAAATATAGGCATACTAGAATAGATTTCTCTTGCTATTTTAATTGTTGCAGTCCTGCATAATGTTCTGATCTTAGGATCAATTAGCACAGTGCTGCTACACATCTACAAGGTGTTTATTGACTTGTTGGAGTCTGTAGTAACAGTGGTTTAGGCCTGAATTCAGATTGTAGTACAATTTGGATAATCAAAAAAATATAAGTGACCCCAGTAGCCTTCAGCAGAGGCTGGTGAAATAGTTCCTTCTCTAAGGAAAATATCAAATCATAATTACATGAGTCGTTTTGAAAGTAATGCCTCCTATTTATTTCCATGGAAATGAAAACAGATACAAAGAGCACAATATTTGATAGAGCAAATTCTCAGCAATGAAACACTATTTTTTTCAGCATTGATACCACCATTAGCATAGGGAATCACCACTGTTAGCAGTTTTGCCAGCAATGAATGTTGTGCTGATAAAAATCTGCACCAGCAGAGATGCCCCACTCTTGCCACTGCTGAAACGCACCACCCACCACCTCACTATCCTCACACCACTGTTGGGTCTCTGCAAATGTTCAGCAAGCATTGATGAATATCAGTGGGTGCCATTTTTTCCACATGGAGGAATTCAATGATGCACCTTTGCTTCATCCACACTTCCGTGTCAGGCACCATTTTGTCAGACTGCCTCTCTGCTGCCATCTGTCACACAGCAACAAAATGTAATGGAATATTGGCGGGAAGGTTCAATCTCTACTGCCATTGCACCAACATCTGTCTCTGATGTCGTGGGCCAACATAATAAAACAGGAGGCATCAGTTTTAGAGCTGCCCTCATAGTTACTGTTTGTACAGTATGGCTATCAAAAATTTTAGAATGGAGAAATTCAAACAGAAGCAGTGACTTTAGAAGAGGACATAGGAATTTCTGACTAAAAACTCTTTAACAATAGAGTACAGTACTTCTCGCAGTGCATAGATTGTGATGCCTTGCTATACTGAGCCGCGTCTACAATACCTGACTTACTCTGCTGTATGGGGAAGGTCCTTAGGCAAAGATCATGTTTTCTTATCTGAGCTGTGTGATGCTTTACTCTCTTCTGCTTTCTTTTTATGCCTTGAAATGCTTTCCTTTACAGGTTTAAAGTAATTGATTTCTTGTAACTCCACACTTTCTTCTAAAACCCCAGCTTTTGTGAAACAGGCTGTTAATTCTTAAAAGAAAAGAAAAGAAAAAAATATATAAAAAAATGGATTATCACCCTGCTGTGGATTATGTTACTCTCTATAGCCCATTATGTTACTATCTTACTATCTATGGCCCAGCATTTTCAGTCATGCTTTATTCCAAGCAGAAACAGGGAGGTTTACATTACTCTTTGTGCTTTTTCTATGCTAACTGAAATGGGACTAGGCATGGGCTCCAGTGTGGGACTGCAGGTTGAATGGTCAGAAATAACTCCCAGTGTTTAATATGGGTTCAGCATCAGATCTGTCTCCCTGCACTAGAAATGGGCCTCCCTCTGGCTCTGCTCTGGGAAGTAAAAACAAAATCAACAATCCATAACTGACAAAGAGGCATCACATGGGCACCATTGTAGAGCAGACAGCCCATTTTGTTTAGTAGCTGAGCTAAAGCCTGTGCTTGCCACATGAAGCCAGACACGCAAGAAAGAGAGAGAAGGCGGTCTCCAGCCATGAAGTTACCCTTTCTTTGCAGCAGTTTGGTCAAGGAAAGTTCTTTTAAACTCTGATGATACATACCCCCGTACCACCATAATTAGACATGACTAATAGGCAGCAGATGAACAGACGTTGCAAATGTGGCTGCAACTGACTGAGAGGCTATGTCGATAGAAGTACTTAGGAGCCGGGAACTAGAATCAGCATTATTCAATATATTCATTGGTGACATTGAGAATAAAATTATTTCCATACTGATTAAAATTTTTAGACAACAGACCTGAGAAGTAGAGTAAAGAGAGAAGACGGTAAATTAAAAATCCAAAGAGGTCTGAATATTTTGAGGTATTGGGTGGATCAAAAAGACATTAAGTTTCTGTTAAGAAAAGCAATGTGATGCATCAGAAGAATTTGAAGATCTTGCCAAACATTTGTGAGTTTGGATAGACTTTTTACACCATCAGTTCTGTCACTTTTTTTGTCGCAAGACTTTTTTGTCCTTGTTTTCTCTCTAATCACACATATGGGCCAACAGCACAGTACAATAAAATTGCATCATTTAAAGGTCTGAATACTCCAGACACCTTCATTATATATGGACTTTTAGTCCCAAATCCATCTCACCTAAGTGCAAGCACTAGATTAGATGCTCAATTATGAAAGTTATATAGGATGAATCCAAACCTCACAGGTGATAATTAGAAGAACACTGGACCAGTTGAGTGAGTCCATCCTCATCTGCTCTCTGAGCAGCATCCTTGCCTCACCAGTTGTCTTGGCAGAACATGTTTTATTAGTAGCGAAAAAATAAAGGAAAAAGTCATGAGTCCACAAAGAAAACCACAGAGATGGAACACTATTCCAATTTCATAGTAAAGAAAGGAGGCAATAGCACCAATTTCTCTTGTGATCCAAGTGTCCAAATGAGTTGAATCATCAAAGGTTATATTGAATAACTGTTAAGCAGAGTATGGTTTGAAAGAAATTAGTGTCTTGTAATAACTGTAAGGATGAAAGAGTCTAAAATATCCAACTATATATAATACCTCTGAAATTAAGTTGCGTAATGTAATGACATGTTATGCTACCATTAACACGTTATAACTATGTAATTTGGAAGGCTAATTTTTTTTTTTGTAAAACCACTTAGCTACATAAAATTGAAAATAATGATTATTGCAACTACTTCCATTTTTTGTCTTTAGAAGTTCAAAATTAAATATGCCATATACAGTTATTTTATGGTGATGTGTAATTTTATGAAATGGTCGTATAACATGTACAGTAATTATTGACATAAAAATCCTAAATACATAAATCATAGTGTATAAAATCTGTTATAACACATTAACTTTACCAGCAGCCAAGGTAAGTCACTCAGTATCTCATTGACATAACACCCAGAGCTGCCCAAGGAATCCAGATAAGATGACAGGAAATTGCAAATCTCAGCAAAGGTATAAAAATAATCATATAAAATCATTTTGGACCTGAAAGTTCTCCTTTATAATTATGTTTGACTTTCTAGTACCTATTTATTTCAAATCTTTGAAGAGCAACATGGAAAACTGTAAAATATGACAGGTTATCCAGATGGCCTTCTTAGTCTAGTTGTAAATGTTTCTTGCAGTTGAGTTCCCATCAGTCCCTTGGAGACTATTCAACTGCCTAACTCAGCTCATTTTTAGGTTTTTTTTTTCTGATATTCAGTCTAATTTTTTCACTATCGCTCTTGCTAATACACTTTAAAAATTTAGACTGTTATCATTCTCCCCATATGTCTTACTTATGACTGTGTGAAATTATATGTATACATGTCTTCCAGCCTCATAACCATTTCTATTAGTCTTCTCGGAACTCTCTGTAAATTGTTGCTATCAATTAGAGAGGTCTTCTGCACTGAGTCATAAATCCATATATATTTTGGCTACTTTGGGGAAACCAACCTTTCCTGCTAATGAATCAAAGTTATTAAAAGGAATATTTATTTCATGTCAGCATTACCGGAGAGGGAAAACTCAGCTGTCAAATCAAGAGCAAAAATGTAAGCTTGCAATGAATTAGAGCTGATCAAAAAATGTCAATTCTCACATTTTAAAATTAGCCTTCACTCCAAAGAAGATTTTTTTTTTAAATCTTCCATGAAGTTTAAAAAAAGAAAGAGACAAGAAACATCTTTTGAAGTATAATTTGCATTAATAATAATAAATCAGGTACACAAATCACTTCACTCTACATACATTCAGTTAATTACCACTACTGGCTACCTGCAGGTGGCCAAAAATCATTTTATCACCTTCTACTCAACCATGGAGTAGGTCTATTCTGACTTCGTAATTTTACTGTTAGTTTTGTTTTTTTTTTTTTAAATATATTTTCAGATAAATCTAAGCATTAAAAATAGTAGCAATAATATTGTAATGAATGTTTTACCTTATCAACAGTCTTTGAATTCTTCCATTTGAAATTTTGACAAGTGTACATTCACAGGGAAAAATGTTTCACAGACATTTTTCGATCAACATCTGTCAAGGAGATAGTCCTAGAAAAGCTACGTTCTCTAGCGTATCTTGATTTCACAGACTAAAAGAGATGATTGACAGCTTCAAAGCACTTCTAATTCTATTATACTGTATCCTTAGAGAATAAGGCTGATGTACTAATGGGTACAGGGGGTTTTATAGAAAAATACAGAAAGAGTTTATGTGAGTTATCTCATGTGCAAGACAGGCTTTGCAGTCTCACAAGAGAGAGAGATTTTATATGTTCTTTGTAATGTAATGGTCCCAGGAAATTTAATGAGCTATCATAGATATGGGCAACTTTGGTCATCCTAGGCATTTGGAAGAACATAGTAGGACAGAAGAATAATGTCTGAATGTCCCTGCCTTCTCTAGAGTTTCTCCATAATCTGTCTTCTGCTGCTGCCTTACAATGGCAGACATCTTCCAGAATAGATATCTCACAAAATGGGAAAGAGGTAAACGGAGTACCCTATGCTCTATGGTTGAGCAGGAGGTGATAAAATGATTATAGGCCTCTCACAGATATCCTATGGCAATAATTGACTGAGAGGACGGAGAGTTAAGGGATTTGTGTACCTGCTTTCCTTTATGCACCTGATTTATTTCCATTGACCCTTATTCTGCTCTGTAAACTGTGTCCAACTGGAAAACAGATCTGTCTCAGCCTTATGATACTGTACAATAATAAAATATTAGAGTTTCCAAATAAGCATGAGTGATGGTGCAAAGCAAACATAACCAGCTCAACATAATGATGTCTCTGCTTCCCACTGATACTGAGGAGTTTGTGGTGTGATGGAAACATGAAGTGCAAGAGTGCCATCCTGCAAAATCCAGAGAATGTTTGCAGCAGCACTGCGTGAGCCCAGCATTTCCTCCTAGCAGCCAACTATTTGTTTCTCAGAAGTCTCCTTTGGCAGACTTTTCTTTCATAAATCTGTTCGCTGTTTCCAACACATTGTAGAGGATACTTAGATTGCTTTACCAGGTACTGTTTAGGTATTTACTGAGGCCAAGTATCAAGAGAGCAGCGAAGTATTCATATGAGATCTTTCATAAAACTCAGTGTAGGTATTCGGACAGATCTAGCTGAAGCAGTTTTACTAGCATTCCCAAACTTTTATACACTTGAATAATTTATTTCATCATGCATGAACTTTGCTCCCAAAATTTATTTTCTCAAGATTGTATATCCAACATGCCTCTGTAAATTCAGCTGAAATGCTAGAGTTTTTAAAAATGTTAAGTACTCTTTTCAACAAAGAAGAAAAAATTATCAAGTATTTAAGAACCTTCTAAGAAATGGAAAGCCACGGTGTTAACTGAAAAAGAATAAATATTATCAAAAAATGTCGACAGAAATGGAAGCTATTGAATTTAAAATTTATGCTGCCACTCAGAAAGTCTAGCCTACGTGTGAGGAGGTGACAGTGTGCTAATAATATTCAATGGTATTTTAATGCTAGATTTCGTATTAATCCTGGATATCACTGGTTTGTTTTCTTTTGCGTATGCAGTATACAGGCACAAGAGATATTAATGTAATTGAGAATTAGTATCAAGAGGAGGCTATAGATCCCCAAGATATTTTTTCATAACATTGAAGACCAAACTATGGAAGATCAATAATGCACTGAGGACACATCTTCTTCCTAGCTGTGACATACAACATGTTTTTTAATGTCAAACCTCAGGTAGAAAACAGGCAACATGAATGGGAAATAACAAATCATTTGGCTGGCTCATTTGAACTGAATAGCATTTTCCAATGAGAATGCGGAGCAAAATACAAGTAATTATTACTGATTCCTGTTATGCATTTTTATGGATTTTTTTCAGAGTAAATGTGATATCCTACTGCTAACTGGCAATGTTCTATAGTGTCTGTTCTGCAAGCCTGTCACTTTGGCTAACAAAATATTAGCTGGCAGGGTAACCTCAAGAAAAGCCCAAAGGGAGCTAGGTATCATCATGATGTGTTATGTGAACAGCTTGGAGTTGAAAGGTATCCTGCAGTAACTATTCCATTTATACAGAATTTCTGCAAACAGAGTTAAGAAAATGTTTTATACCAGTATCCTGCTGGCTTTTGACTGTGGATAAAGATGTTGAGTGTGGCGCCTTTGAAATATGGGCTCTAATTTATGCAATTTGCACTATTTTTAGTGTCAGACAGCTGTTATAGCTGATTTTTTTCCATTCAAACAAAGGACTTTATTTTATTTAATGTTATTAATATTACTTGATAATTTTTGTGTAATATCAAGCTCAGGAATCATGATTATATTTAATGAGGAATAAATTCAAAATTCTGGAAAGATATAATGTGCTATAATGGCATTATTTCTCTTAAATTATATTACATGATAATTATGAGGGAAAACCTGTTTTAAAACTTCCTACACTCTTCCAAAGACTGTGATAGTTGCTATTGAGAGTAAGGTCAATGAAAAAAAAGAAAAAAAAAAACCTAAAAATGTGAAGAAAATCAATAAATACCTAAATTATTTAAGGACAAAATACAACGGGGTGCCTTACTGTCATGCACCATACCCTGTATCGGAGAGCAGACAGGTGGATTGTCTATAGCCAGAGCTGGTTTGGACACTCTCTCCAGCATGCTCATTAGTAGCTCTGCGCCTGGGCTCCCTGTTAGTAGAAAGGCAGGGATCACAGCAGGGAAGTTAGATCTCAGGCTTCTCACATTCCTGCTCTATCTTAGCAAAGCTTTGCAAAGCCTTTTCTGGCAGCTCATTAGTAGGTGCACTGATGCATAAGAGAAAGTCATTAGAAGTGTTTTTCAACATTGGCTTTTGATCAGGTGACTAGTAGCTTCGTAGAGACATTTACTTACATTGTTTTCTATAAGAGATTCTGTTGCTATATTGAGAATGACATACATATAAAATGTGGAAAACTAGCTTGACCTTTCTATGACAAAAGAAAAAAAAGCTCCATTAGTTCCCCGAATCTTGTCTTTATATTGTCAACTATGACGTAATAGAAGCACAAAGTACTCACTCTTTTAACTTTAATAATCTATGCCAAGTTCAACTATATCATTTGATATGAGGTTATGACAAGAAGGACACCAGTGCAGAGGAATACAGTTGGCATGCCTTAAGCTTTATGAGTTACCTTTAACGATAAGTATTACTTTCTTTCTCCATACAGACTGGCATTTTTAGCATTTTAAGACTAAATCTATCTATAGTGCAAAGTGAAACGCACAGTAAAATTATATGGGATCAGATAGGGTGGAATGCTTAAGTGCCCTACATAGTATCTTCACTGGGAGGATTTCTTATTTCATGGGAATATTTTTCTAAATGTTAAGAAAACTGTGGAAGTTTAAATGGGAATGGTTTTAACACAAACTATACCTAATATCTGATTTTTCAAAATCAGTAGAAAATGATACTGTGCACATAAACCAAAGTAAAAGAAGTAAGATGTAGAAGTAAGACTTCAATAATGGATGTGTTTCTTTTGTTATTAGCTTTTTCCAGACACTTGATTTTTACGTAAGGTTTCCCCTGCCGATGTGGTGATACACGTCCAAACCCAAATGCCTGCAATAGTTCTCTAATGCCTTTGCTCCTCAGAAAAAAGTCATGTTAAGTACATGCGATGACGTGCAACCAAAACCAGAGGTAAACCTGCTTTTGTAAAAGTTTACTGAAACAAAATACATCAGCTTAATCAGGCCTGCTTCTGGCTATGTATGAACATGACATGCCAATTACATAAAGTTCCAGCTCAGCTAAGACTCCTGCTGACTAATTCAGTGTTGATTGTTTTCCGCTACATGGCTTTCAGTGCTTGTTAAAGCTAAAAAAAAAAAAAAAAAAGAAAAAAGAAAAGGAGAAGGAGAGGGGCCACAATTGTAGGAATTCTTTGCTTCCATCAAACTGTCTTATGATTGCCAGCAATTAGTTAAGCTCCTTGGCAGTAAAATGACAAGATGGGACTTGACCAAATACAATGTGTAGAGCACATAGGCATCTGCCCCAGCTGAAAGACATTACAATGTTTGTTAACCTTAAGGGTCATTCCTGATTCACTTCTGCAGACAGAAAACAAGATTTATATAACACAGATCAATACAGCCCTAAGACTTTCGCCATTGAGGATGCTAGATTGAGGCACTTCTCTTTATCAGTTTACCATGACACTAATGTATTTTGCCTGTTTTGCCTGGGCAGTGATGAATCTGTTGGCAAGAGAAAACAAATAAGTTCTGTTGTTGAGAGACATGTTGTCTATGATTTGTCTCAGCAGACATGCCAACTTGCTGGCCAATTCATTTCCTATTTAATTTAAGTGGCATATCTGTCTTCCCCTTTCTGGTATGTCTTTTGTCTGCTGCACACCCATACTGGCATAGCGAGAAGAGCCTGCAGTAGATCTTTACAGGTAAGACCGATGCAACTAGGACTGAAGCAAAGTATAGAATCAAAACCCTTAATTTTTAATAAAGAATTATTATTACTATTTTGTGAATAGTTCTTTTCTCTCTATTTGCAGTCTGAGGAAATCAGTTTAATCATCTATTTCAGACAGATTGTAGTGATTTGCTTTACATACTCATAACCCAATGCCCTTTGAAAAGATGTCCTGTAATGTGCTGTACTGATGTGTTCTTTGAGATACAGAAGAAGTTATTCTATTTCTATTTGCGAGAACAAATTTAAAAAAAATAAATTTGCTTGGAAAATAAAATGTATGTTAGGGGCTAATCCAGCCTTTGCTGGGCAGGGGTAAACTGGGTGCTTAAGCAGACTGCAGAATGAGTGTGTTAGTAGTTAGAACAAAGATTATTTGCACCATGTCTTTTCTCTCGCTTCAGAATGAAAAGCACAATTCTGATGCTGTTATTTTCTGTCTGTCCCAGGTTTGTCATACTTTCATTAAAGATTAAAGCAATTAGTTGTAGTGGCTGCTCATATTTTCTGAAAGTCAGATAGTATATGAACTCTATATAAAAAAGAATGTGTCCTATAAAACCTACTAAAGAGAATGCACATTAAATGAGCATTTTCCCAGAGAACCTATATCTGGAGGGATGGGAGCCTGTATTAGAGTCTTCTCAACTGAATCCCCTTCAGCCCTGGAATTTTCTTACCCAGTTTGTTAACCTCTAGGGCAGGGTGCAAAGCCCATGTGCTCATTCGGGGCCAGATCCTGCCACTCTTATTTATTTTGAGTGGTAGCATGCTCCAAAAACAGTCAGATCAACTCCAGTGGGACCATATGGTTCTACTCAATGCAAGAAATGGTAGCAGAATCAGGGCCTTTGGCTTTTTCTAGAAATGCATTAGATGTAACAGATAGGAATTTTGTTTTGAGAACAATAATCTTCTTATAACTCTGTCCTTCTTATTGCTGTGATGATAGATTTTAATATTCTGCATTCCACTGGCAAGATGACCTTTTTTTTGATTCAGGAGACTATGGCTGTGGGCACAAGTTGTCATAAATTGAATTATAAAATAATGAGAATATTTGAAGTGCTAAAAGAGAGAGGGAAAGAAAAGGTAGCATTCAAATGGCTCAATCCTGAAAACAGTTGCTGTCAAGTTTAATGCTCACTACTAAGTACAGCATTATCACCATCAGTTTGTCCTGCAAATGCGCTACTGTAAGTTTCTACTTTCAACAGGACCATATCCTAAGTTAGGAAGAAGCTTACTGAAGGCTGGAGAGCAGCGTAGGTTAAAGCCATCAAAACAGCACTACTGTTCAGCGAGGACAGAATTCAAGCAGTGGAATAGTTAACATAAACCACACTACTCAAATATGCCAGCTAAATCTCTGTGGCAGAACACATTAATTATAGCAGTCAGTTTACCTTTATCCTTCACAACATTTCTGATTAAAATTTCACACATTACAATGATATGTGTCTTTTCTACAAGCTATGAAATTTACTCAACGTCAGTAAGTTCTTATTTTGTTATTGAAAGAGCTGATGCATGTATAAAAAAAAATCGACTTTTGATCTCTGACAGTGAAATCAAAAACTTAACTTCTGTTTTGGATACAGTCCTGCTACCTGTGTGCATCATGTGTCTGAGCAAAGTAGTCATTAGCAGTGCTGGATAAAAAGGAATAAAAAAATCCCTAACTTTGCTGCCAATAGAGCGTATGTGGTTTCAAATTTTATATTTGCTAAGCTTAATTAAGCCATAGATTATGTTTTGAAAGGTATGTTCAATTAACTGAATCCCTCATGAGGAATTATGTACAGGAAGAGATAATCACAACATTTATCTGGTTTACAAATGTATATGCTTAGGTTAAAAATGTTTTAGATTTTTATTCCACAGAGATATAAAGATTGAGAGAAAAATAATATAAACCAATAATTGCAAATAATTGCAACATTAATGTGTATAAAAGTTTCCAGTTATTTTCATTATTAAGAATATAAAACTATCTTTATTGGTAGATAATTACTGATGAAGGTCTCTTATATAAAATTTTATTTGCATCTTATTCAGGAATTCATATTTTAAATAAAGTTGCACGCTTACAACCAGGAGATCCAGTAGGGCATGTTAAGTACCTAAATCACCGTGCAGAAATTCACATCTGTGAAAAGGGAATGCACAGAGAGTAGGCCCAGTATAAACCCTTATAATTAAAGCCTAAGTAGTGCTTGAATTCTGTCCATATTTATTCTTCAAGCCAGCTGGATAAACCTGAAAATACATTAAGCCAATCTAATAGCAAGTATGTGTTCTATATTTTAGAAATTTCTTGCATCATCATGTACAAGATAAAAATGAGTATGTAATTCCATGTACAATAATGGAAGCAAAAATAGAATGTTTGACAAGGGAGCAAAGTTGTGTACTGTCAAAACAAGTGTCTGGACTTTGCCTACACATATTTTTTGCTGATATCTTTCCTTCCAAAGTGACATTTATTCGGTGGGGCAGCACTTTTCCCAGACAATGCACTGACTATTCTGATTTCACCAAGAATAGTTCGGACTGTGAACATTTTGGTTTGCTTAGAATGTTGCTCGTTGATTTAAATAGGAGCTGATAGCCAGGCAGACTTTTGGCTTGGCAGGAGGCAATTGTTGATTGTTGGGAGGATGCAGCAAAATGTTACAAAAGTAGTCTAGTGGAGAAATGCTCCTCCTTTGCAAATGGCACCCTTGGAGAAACAAATTGGAGGCATGTCCTTCTCTGTCTGTGGGAGTGAAATGGAGCTCAGGTTGAGCACCTGCCTGGAGGACGCATCTGCAGAAGTGATAGCTCTGCTAACACAGTGCTCAGGGCACAGGCAGCGCTGAAGGGAAAGGTGGTTCCTCTAGGCTGACATTTGTCTGAAAATGCAGTGATTGAAGAACCCTCCTGATACATGGACGTTTTAGGATTTAGATCTTTATCAGGATGAGTGTATAAGACTGCATATGAATATATTTCAGTAAGAATGCCCAAATAACTGTATTACAGACAAAGCTGAAACTGGACAACTGTCTAGACTAGTGCTGAAACTATGCCACTGTATAATACAAAATTTAAGAACATAGAATGGGCTTGAGTTCATAAAATTGTGTAAAGGCAGCTTGAGGATAGGAAAGGATTGTGCTCTGCTGAGGAACTGATTATTACATTTTCCACGGAGTTTCATGGTCTGCAAAGTGAGGAAATAAAGGCTGAACCTTTGCCAGAACAGCTGGAAGGTGCTCTGATCTAGTAATTACCAATGTAGAAGGTCCATTTCAGTCTCATAGGCAGCCAGAGTGTTATTCCAGCTAATAAATAAGCAAGGTAACTCTTGCTTGAAGGTAAATGTTATTGTCCTCTGTTCTACAATTGTCTGCTCTCACTGATTGCTTCCAAGCAAAATGCAGTTTTTTGAAAGCACTTCAAGACTTTTTCATTTATAATGAGCTAAAGAAGGCCAATAGGATGAACTTTCTTGTTCAGAATACTTGCATAAAAGAAATCTTGCATAAAAATTGTTTAGATAGAATTCTTCATTCAGATCTTCTGGGAATAATGTCTCCAAAGTAAATACCCAAAAGGCCTCTCTTCTACTAAATTAGCAATCTGTATTATCCTGTCTCCATAAAGCACTGATTTTATAAATGCTTAGGAGTTTCAGATTAGAAATTTAATACTGAAAATTAATAAAGTGTTTAACTATAGGGCAATCTCTGTCTCCTTATCTAATCAAACTCAGCCAGCTGAATGAGTTTCTTTTAGGTCTATCAGATTAACCAATACATGTTAGCACCTCTCCTTATGTGAATTTATAAATAACAGTAATATAGATAGACTTAATGCCATTTGACCATATCAGCCCACAAGAACAAGATGGACACAGCTTTTTGTCTTTTCACAGTGATAAATGATTTTCTGACAGGAAAATGATGTGATGGCATCGCAATTCAGCCCCGTGAATGTTGTCATAGTACATAAGAATGTACCCCAAGATGACATCCAAATTTCCTACAAAAACTTTTTATTTTCCTGAAACCCACCCTTTGAGTCTACATAAGCATGCAGAAGTATCCATTTCCCAACAAGTGTTCCCCTTCTGAGGTTACTCAAGTGCATTATACAACCCAGTGCAAGAATATTAAGTGCTATTCTACACAGCATGACATCATTTAAAATTTCATGACCTTTTTATACTCAAAAGCAGACTGTACATTTTCAATTTACAAAAGAGATTGGTTGGGTTTTGCTTTTTTTCCCTGTTTTTAAGCCTTCTTAGTTTCTGTTAACTTAGAAAGCTCTGAGGGACCATTTGTCCCTGGAGATGTCTCAGAAATGTGTAGATGTGGTACTTAGGGACGTGGTTTAGTGGCTGGTATTGATAGAAGGTGGATGGTTGGAGTAGATGATCTTAGAGGTCTTTTCCAACCTTATTGATTCTATGTAGAGCTCCACAAAAGTGCCTGTTTGGGGCAGCCTCATCTTGCCTCTCTCCTGGGAAGATTCCCCTCCTGAGACCCTGTAGTGCATATGCCAAGTTGTGGCTTGAAACAGTGACTGAACACCTGGTGAGAAGGCAGGACCGACCCAGAGGAGCTCAGGTGCATGCAGTGCCCCTGAGTGATCAGAAGGGGTGGAGCCAGGATCCACCCCTTCCCAGACCTCATCTAAGGGTTGGCAGTGGAAACAAGGTTGTCTTGTTGGAGATCCCTGCCTGCCTGAAGTCTTCCAAGGGTAAGTGGCTCCTTTCCTTTATTTCTGTGTCCTTGTTTGCTGTGGCCAACGATTTTGCTGCCCTGCTGTTATTGCTGTACTTTCCGTCATGTTATTGCATTACAGCCCCTGGAATTACCATGCTGGTACCTCTGCAATGTGCTATGGATCCAGAGCAGAGCACAGAAGTGGATCCAGCATGCTCAAGTTTTGCATATTGTTTATATTTACCTCATTTCAGACTGAATGTATTTGTTTTTGCAAGAAGAAAAGATGATCATGAAATAGAGGTGTGAAAATTTAGATAGCAGCTAATTAGTTTTAGTAAGACTGTTACAGCGTATAATGGATTTTCAGCTTTCTCTATTCTTTGTTCTCTGACTTAAGGCAACTATTTGACAATGCTGGTGGAGTAAGTTATTGTTCATAATTTCACAACATAGACTGCATAATTTAGCCCATATCAATTAATTGAATTTGTATGAAAATGTTTATTCAATTTCAATTGGATTGAGCTATATTGCAGCTGGTATTGAATTAACTTAAGTAGTAGCTTTTCAGTTTCATTGCTTTATTACAAACAGGATATATATTACTGAGTATTTCTTCCAATCCCTACAAAAAGTGGAAATGGTGCCACTTGCTCTAGATAGTTGATAACCAACCGTAAGGTCAGACTGATTTGGTTTAATGCATATGATGTTGGAGGGGGATGTGGGAGTAATATTCAGTATGCTCCTTATCATCTGAGGCTGGAGAATGGAGGAGCAGCCCCTGAAATCTCCATCCTTCTGAAAAATGGCTCTAGCTCAGTGGCTGCAGCTGCAGCAATGCCCTTTTCTCATGTGTGCTGACTGGTGGACATATATAAAGCTTCTTTCCTATGTAAAAGCTTCTGATTTCACTCCCATCTTCTGGCAAACAGTTGCTCCTGCAAGTGCTACTGAAAGCATACTTACAGCTACTTCCTAACTGCTAGAAGGAAAGTTGTGTTCTAAGCTGGGAAAGCCTTGTGTGGGAAGTATGGATATTAGGAAGAATTTCTTCTCAGAAAGAGTGATTGGACACTGGAACAGACTGCCCAGGGAAGTGGTGGAGTGACCAACCCTGGAAGAGTGTAAGAAAAGGGTGCATGGGATACTTAACCACATGATTTAGTGGGCAATGTTTATGGTAGGTTGGACTAGATGATCTTAGAGGTCTTTTCCAACCTTAATGATTCTATGATGCTTCTTCAGGTATGATATGTGGCAGTTCTGGTATGAGGTGTCAGGGTGGACCATGGAACAGAGAAAAATAGGGGTCTGCTTTGAAAGTGATTTTTTCCAAAGCATAAAAAGCTCCTTACTACAGTTGTGTTTTACTCTCTGATTGAACTTGGAGTGTTGCAGTATGCACTGTAGTTGTTCTTCGGCTAGTAAAAAAAAAGAAACAAACAAGATCCACCTTTCCTAACTCTTACTTGAAGCTCTCACTGCTGTGGGAAGGAGATCTATTGCAATCTGTTATGCTGATTAGACCTACTGTCAAGGCTACTAAAAGGCACAATTGTTTATTTGTTTGTTCACTTAGTGTAAACATTGACTGGGTTGTTAGCTCTGTTTCTTATTAAGTTTTCCCTGCAAGTCCCTTTCTAAAACTCTGTTTCCAAAGTGTCTGCCAAATTTGAACCATCTGAGGTGAGTTTTGCTATGACAACATCTCATAAGATTCAGATGTTCCAAGAATATGGCTAATTTAAAATTAAAAAAAGTAAATAAAAAAGAAAAAAAAAGGTTGTGAGATTTGGCAATTAACCTTCCCAGCAGAACCAGTATCCTTTGATTTTAGAGAAGCAACTTTTTAGAGTCACAGTTGTATGTGATAAGGTACTTCTTCCACTTAGGCAGCTAAAAGTCCCAGAGGCGGACATGCAGAAAGCGTGTGTTCAGATCCCATGTGCGCTGTCCTGGGGTGAGAGGAGAGTCACTGAACCCTGCCCAGGCAGGGGAGCGGGGCTGGGGGTGTGGGAGCTGGCAGCGCTGCGGCTGTCAATGCCGCATTCGCACATGGTGATGTGCAGCACCGGGCGGCGTGGAGGAGGAAGCTGCCTCATTAACATTCAGCGATGGCAAAGCCCAACCGGAGGGGGAATAAAGCACAAGACTGGGATGAGGGAGCTGGTGAAACTGGGAGTGACTGGGCAAGGAAATTATGTTCACTGTTGGTGATTTAGATTTAATTAGCTGATTTTCCCCCC
>JACDJE010000040.1:1460089-1510089 GCA_016647715.1 Pavo muticus
AAAAAAAAAAAAAAAAAAAAAAAAAAAAAAAGGCTGAGTGACAGTACAGAGGCTTGAGGAAGTACAAGTTTGTACATGGGCTTTTATCATTTCTAATGGCAAAATTAAAATTAGTTCCCAATTAAAAGAGAAAAGCATGAGTACAATCTGAGAACAGCAGATAAAGGGTGGCATGAAGGGAAGATTATTAAGCAGCATAGTATAACAGGACCCCAGGTGCAGAAGGGCCTCATTATGCTCACATTTTTGTGCTGCAACATACGGACATATAGTAAACCAAAAAAAAAAAAATATTCCAAAGGACAGTTTTACACAGTGGCTACACTTGAGATGAGTACATGTTTTTTGAAGACAGACCGTAACAACTTGGTTTTTACTTCCAAAATACAGTGGCACATTAATTGCTTGATCAGCCAAATGAAACTAAATGTAATTAAGACTAGTGTGGGGTTAATTTGGTCCATAATTATGTTATATAAAGTAAATGAAAATTGTTTCTTTCCCAAATTGCAATTCATTAAAATTACAGATATTAAAATAAGATACTATAAAATTACATGAAGCATGTACACATTAATAGCCATTAGTAATAGCTTGATATTTCTATCTAAGCAACAGTTTATTAGAATGCCAAAAGGTTATATTTGACAACTCACATGACTGATTTTTTTTTCCTCATCCTTTCTGCTCCTCTCAGAAATTTAGTATTACTACACACATAGCATGTGCCATGTCATATTTAAGCATGTTAGACATACAAGTTTTACATTTAGATTTGTTTTAATAATAATTACTGTTTCTTAAAATACTCAAAGTTGACAGTTGTATCTCTGGAATGGACCACACCAACCTCAGCTTCAAGAGGAAGCTGCCTCTTCCAGCACAATATATAGCTCTGTTTTAGGCCCAGAATCTTCAATAGGTATCAGGCAAATGCACGCTTAGATCCACTTGCTTTCAATTTAAGTGTAAATTTTGAAGCTAGGTCCATAATTAGTGGTTTTGCGGTGCTCTAGCAGTGTTTCAGAAGGAATTGAGTGTTTCATAGAGTTAGAGACAATGGTTCTGCACATTGGAATCAATTGCGATGGTCATGGAGTGCAGGTCCTGACCTATACCAGTTATGAGATGCAGCATCCCTAAGTATTTCTACAAAGACTTGAAAACTTTGCATTTTGGCTACTCTTATGAATTGATTTCCTCCTGTTTCTTTTTCTGAAGTTTTTCCTTTGGGGGATGGAAAATATTCGCCAACATCTTAATATCAGACTCAGAGTGGCTCAATCACCGCTTTAGAAGTTGTAGCTTCCATGTGATTTTTGAGTTGGTAATGAATGGTGAGCACCAGAAATATATATGATATTTGTATTAGTGTACAGAAGATACCAAGCTATGGATGCAATACTCGTTTTTCATGCACCCAGGATTCTCGGTGAAATTAACTGATGAATAGGAAAGGCAGGGTGAGACGTTATCTGGGTGCTGCTGCTTCAGCTCGAGTATGACCAAATTTAGTGTAAAAGACAGGAAACCTCTAGATACGTTGCACTGCTGGGTATCATATTTAGGCATGAGGATTAGGGTGAAATCTTGTGATTTCTGAGCAGTCTGTATTTCTGAAGTACTCAGTCCTTGCAGTCTCAGATATTGTTATGTTCCTTGCAAAGCTGTGAGCAAGTAAGTTTTATTCAGTTGTTTTCTTATTTACATGAAATACTAAGGCATCCTTTGTTAAAGGAACTGCTACTATCGCTGGGTCTTGGGGTGTGCTTTTATAATATTTTTGTCTGTGCTGCTGCTAGATTTGCAAACAAAGTCATGTTTATATTTAAAATCAAGTATCTCTCATGTTTGTAGTAACTCTGAGTCAGGGTGTTTAGTTTCTAGAATCATGTTATGGTCTGCGACAGTAAATATATTGGTGTATCAGTCTTAATCATTAATTCCAGTAATTGAACATTTCATAAAAGTGGTTTATAAACTGATGATAAAAGATCAGCACCCTACAACGTTGGTTATACCTGTACAAAACATTAATACAGTCTCGTTTAATAAGATGACCAATAATAACATTAGGTGGAATATCTTAATGATGATATCTTGCTTTCAACAAACCAAGAGATATATTTTGCGGTATTTAATTGAGCAAATCTCCCAGTGGCTTCAGCGAAAGCTGTGCTTGATTAAGAACTACAGAATTTGGCCTTAATAATATTTTATCATTTATGCATGGAAATGTAGGGTGATAACTGTTATTAGCATTCTAGGTATTCCATTTTGCTCATGCAAATTATTCTGCTATTACATAGCGAGTCAGGTTGTACTTAATACCCCCAAATAGTTATGTATATTTAACAGGGAAATGACAATAGAAAAAAATGGATTTAGTTCAGTTGTTGAGCTGCTATGTAAACCAATTATCTATCCTGAGGGAAACAGCTCTGTCTACAACTACTTAGGCTCTAGGGCCTATTACAAATCCTGGAGTGGGCTGTTGTTTCAGTTCTCAAGGGAATCTGCCACGTCACACTGGAAATAGTTGACAATAATTAGAAAGCCTGCTTCTGCCAGTATTGCACACATTTTTAATACCTTTCTAAGTGTTATGGGAGATAATATACAAGGTTTTTAGAATTCCAGTCAGGCTAAGGTGAACCATAGAAAGGACAACTACACAATAGCCCCAAACTGGACTGTGACAGGCTAATTATTGTGGCTTCATTATAAAACCTCTTTTTGCATAGGTCACCTGGGAAGTGTAATTAAAAATGCATTATTGGTGTGTATTTTTATTGAAGCAATTAAATTAAAAAGCAAAAAAAAAAAATTATTTGACGAGCAAATAATAATGTTGGTCAACAGTGTTTATCTAAGAAAGAGAGAACGTGTTAGTAGTTCATTAGCAGTAAATGTGTTAACTGGAATACCGTTTGAAAAATGAGCCATAGAACAGCTTTTAAATACTCAGATTAAAGGATTTATAATGTCAAGTTTAACACAGAAATTATAGATAGTATTACGTTGAGCCATGAGTAATAGCACCTTTAATCTGACTTAGTAAAATGATTTACTACACATTGTGTGCTTTTCACAATTAGGCAGCTATATATCTATCTAATATCTAACCTCTGTCAGCCACGTATGAGATATCAACACACATGTATCCACATGTAGGTGGACATGCACACGTATGTGTGGATTCTGTAAAGCTGTACAGCATCTGCTGTGGAAAAGCCTTTTTCTGAAACCTACCTCAGCAACAGCAGCACAGCTGTCAGGGAGCCCTCATTAGCTGCTTTTTAGACCTTCCTGCCATGAAGCCTTATGGATGCCGTGGAAGGCACAGGAAGATGCAAGGAGATGCTCCAGGATGGTTGTAGACTCCATAGCATGGGTTTCTGGACAGTAGTGGGCAGAACATTGCTATGCTAATGCCAACTACCTGTATCACATATGCGCTGTAGGGCTGACTCCTTCCAGAAACACTGGATTGAATGAGTGCAGATTTCACAGTTACTTCCTATGTGACAAGGAGTTCTAGTTTGTCCTGAGGATATCGCACTGACTGCGCTGCTCGGGCTCTCTGTGAGACATCTGTGGTAGGATGGAAGCTTTTATGTTAGGCTGTTTTGCTCACCACAAATGTACAGAGTGCTCAGAATATAGATGTACCATGGACTTACACAACAGCATAATATTTTCTATCTTCTGTTCTTATGATAACTCCAAACTTTCACTTTGCTTTTTGGGTGACAATGTGCTGGCCCTTCTGAAAGACTCACAACCCTCTAAGACCTCTCTCCAAAGATGAATAACTTAGAACCTCTCATTTTGCAGATGCTCTTAAGGCTGCTTTCTTCCAGGTATTTACCTTTCATTTCATCTGCTGCTTTATTAAGTCATTTGTAAGACCTTTCTGCCACACTTTATACGTCAATATACTCCTGAATCATTCTCCTCACTTATAAACTTTGCCATTTCACTGCTAAACATTTTTCCAGATAATTTATGAATATGTTGAACAGCGCAATCCTAGCACAAATCTCCAGAGGATTCTGCTAGTAATCATCCCTCTCTGTGAAACTGACCACTTACTGTTGCCCTTTGTTTCCTTCCTTTTCACCAGTTGCTAATCCCAAGGAATACCTTCCCTTTAGCCCATGACTAATCTTCAAGTTTTTGTTTCTCTAAGAGCCTTTACTGAGGGATTTTGTTGAAAGTCTGTTGAAAATCCAGTCACACTGTATCAACTGACTGCGTTATCCACACATACACTGATGTGATCTAACAACTCTTAAAGATTTTGGAGCATGACTGCTGTACAAAAGTTAATCTTGACCCTCTTCTTATACTATTTTTTTTTTTTCTTCTTCCTATGGTCTCAATGTATTCAACCTGATGCAAAAATGAACTTGCAGGACTAGAGTTACTAGGATCATTTGCAAGGACTTTCTGAAGAAGATTAATGTCACAGTAGTCACATTTTGTTTCTTTGCCTCTGTGCCTGCTTTGAACCAGAACATCATTACTGTTTGATTTTGTACACAGCCTCATAAGATGGCTTGGGAGAATAGCATCTCACCTTAGCAATTTCTTCCTGTCCGAGTGTGCTAACGTTCTACACTTTTCCTGTTGTAATGACAGAACAGTTTTCCACAATTCTCCATTCCCTGCCCCTGCATAGTAGTACTGGTGTAAGAGCCTTCTAATTTTTAGAGTGTTAAAAACCCAAATTTGTTGGACAGGATGGAGAGGTTTTGGTTTTTTTTTTTTAGTGGGTTTTCTTTTTGGTTTTCTCTTTTTTAGTTTTATTTTTGATAGCTTTCGGTTCTTCTAGACCATATGAATCTTTTTTCATCCCACCTTGAATATTATTGCCACATGTCACAAAAAAAAAAAATAAAATTAAAAGGCAGGTAAATGTCTAAAAATTAAAAGGCAGGTAAATGTCTGGCCATTCTGTGTTCAGCTCTGCAAATGTGCTGTGCAGTGACATCCAAAACAGCAAGGCCTGCTCCCACTCTCAGTGAAACTGAGAGTTTACTGTTGGGCCTCCTCATTACAATAGAACATTGTCGTAGCTGAGCACTGTAGTATTCTCATCAATAAACAAGAAGTTACTGCATTTAATTTGAAGACTTTTTCAACAACAACAATCTATGTCTAATATATCTTTTCTAAAAATAAACTCTTCCAGACTTTTTTCCTTCTTTATCTCCCCATGTTACATATGCACGTATGCATAGAAGTATGATTGTACTGAAACATAAGATAATTTTCTGCCCTTTTATAATTTTCATTCTTAACACGAGGGCAGAACTTATATCCTAATTTGAAAAAAATGCCTAAACCTAAAAATGAATTAAACACACAAAGTTCTGTTACCGGTTAGACCAAAACCCTAAGGGTTGCATTCTGTATTCAATTACACAAGTGTTACTCCCATTGGAGTCAGGACTGGAGGGCAGAATTCAGCCTGAAATTGTAAACAAGAAAAATCTGAACTCAGCCTGTGCTTTCCTTAATATGCACTAGTGCGTACCAGAATACTATCCAGTACTGGGCCTCTTATTTGGGGAAAAAGTGAGAGAACTAAAAATCAAGAAGCAAAAATCAGTGAGCAACTGTGGAAAGATTTTTCCAGGATGGAATTTGCTGTCTTAATGTTTTGACACAATAGGTTTCATTAATGTGAGAAAAACTATGTTTTTAAACTCTCAAATTGACTTTACTTTGAGTTACTCTTCTCCACATTGTGTCTATTTTTTGGGTGCTCATCCTGTTGAAGTTCACAGTTCCTTCACCTCTTTCTGACACCAAAACCAGACCCGCTCCTTTCTTGATACCTTCAAGGGTATCAACATTGCTCTTCTTGCTCTTGTTTTGAAGTTTAAGGGTTATTTGTGTCTTACTCATGGAAGTTGTGGCCTTTTCTTCTGGAAGTACTTTTCTTTCCCACACATCTTTCCTGTGCTCTGTTTAAGGCTTCTAATTGCAAAGAATGCTTTTCTTTTTGATGAAGGACTTAGTACATTTTTTAACTACTGCGAAGAACTGAGCAGAGGGTGCACACAAAATGCAGGTATGACTGGAAGGTTCACATTTTCACAGTATACCAATTGTCCTTCTGCTCTCTGCACATCTCCATGTCTTGGAAAACCTCTGTGTTTAAACAGACATGTGAGATAGACAAGTTTATGTGTCATCAACTGCTCATCTCTTCTGAGCACTTTAAGGTGTAAAGTCATGGCTTGGTGTTCAGCTGAAGCTGGGGGCAGAAGAATGTTACGTTTCAAAGTCATATGTATGACTAAGGTCATACAAGCATAAAAGCAGATGATATATGAAAACCAGAGCATAAGACAAGGCTGACATTCATGTAGTTGCCACAGAGGATGCTGTGCAGACAGTTACCATTTTGGTGTATGAGTGGTCTTCCTGTCACACAGAATGGGGCCATTGTTGGCAGCAGCAGTGCTCATGGCTGGCCAAAGGGCAGTATGGGGCTGCAGCCCCCAGGAAGGCAGTGCTGAGAGAAGTGGGGCTGATGTGCAGGGCACCTAATTCAGCTGCTGCTGAGGGATTGCTGCTCCAGAAGACGTTTTTTCAGGAATTGTGACATAATGTAGTTTTCCATCCTTTGTCATCTCACATGGAAACATGTGATTGATATGGGATTTTGAAAAGGAATATTTTTTGACTATGCTGTCTAAAACTTAGTAGGGGCTTTAACGATATTTGAGCGTGTTCATGAAAATTATTCCTTCAGTTTGTCTGCATACACCTTCAGGTGCACAGAACCATGGAATATGCTGTTTTTTAAAAGCCAACTCTGGTGGAACTGAGATGTCCCATGGCCACAGCTGTCTCCTGTATAAGAAGCTTGGGAGACTTGGCAGGATGGTGTACTGTCCAGTTTACTTGGGTTTAGGATCCCTCACAGAAAGCACCATCCTTTTTCATGGTGAAATTGTAACCTACTGGCCCAAATACCTCATCTGATCTCAGGTGCTATGATATCTTTAGACATAAATAGGACTTATGCTAGCCATGCAGTGATCCTAATCTTTGAAATCTTTACACACTCAACTTCATTCTGACATTAGAGAAGGTCTGGTAACCATGCAAAAAATGTTAGCTCTCTCTAATATGTGGTATAACTGTAATAAATGTAGAAATTGATGAAATGAGCAAATAATTATGGGTATTGTTAGGCAATGCGCAGGTTCAGGGAAGATGAACTTTTCCTTTTCAAAAGTTCTGAAACTGTCTATAAAAGTTTAAGTGGCAACAAGCATGCACAGACTCAAGTTCTGAGCATTTCTTCTTGGAAATAACTGAAAGGAAAGTGCTTTAAATGTGAGGTAATTATTAACCTCTATGTCAAGGGTTAAATTTTATTTTCTTATGGAAGCAGTAAAGGCTGACTTACTACTTCCATTCTGCATGATAAGTGGCATTATATGTGGCAGCTGCAGCCTATATCTAATCCTAAATTCTGATAGTTTATTGCTATTGTAGAAGAACAAAGATTTGGTTTTTGCTCTAGAATTCCAGGTGTCTGAGAGATGTGAATAATCTGGGAAGAAAAGTGGTGTGAAGAATATTTCCAGAAATGTCACATCATTTTGAGTTTGGTCATGAAGGAAGAGGAATGGATGGTTATGATCATCTGCTGAACTGGCATTTCAGTGCTTGGGCAAGCGGAGAATCAAGCAGATAGACATGTCCAAATCATGGGTTAAAATACTGCTTTGAAGTGTAGCACCACCATATAACTTACAGGTCTGAGTACATTCCTAGTTCTCTCCAGTCTAAGCTCGTGATTTTTTTCATTCTTGATTATTTTCTGTCATACTGATGACCCTGAATACAACAGATGAATTTATCCTGTTTTAAACCTTCTACAGTTAGTTAGGGAAGAGGGGTTGAGCTGGCAGTACAATCTTCCAGCTCCTGAACAAATCAGCTGTTCACTACTATGGCGTCATTCGGCTTGCAGATAGTCCCAGCTAGCTGAATGCCAGAGCAAAAAGCGTACGCACAAAATAGAATTTCTTATTATCCACAAATATTTCACATTTCTGCCCTTCAAGTATGCAAATTTAAAACAAAAAATGGATACTAAAGTTATATTCCAGTCTCCCCGTTTTCCACAAACCAGAGAACTTCCCTGAATTTTTCTTCTGATCTTACAGCTGCGGTTGAACTGACTGTATCTTTCAGAGAAATATGTGATCTTAACCATACAGTGGACATAAAAAGTCCAGTACAGACCTGGCTTTCTAATTCACAATGCCTGACTACCCACATTGTTAAAGATACAAGCCTTAGGTCTAGTCTGAATTTTTCTTAATTCTTTTTTCAGCTGTTGGGTCTTATCCTATCTTTCTATGAGACTGAAGAACTCTACATTTTCCGAAGTACTTTTCCCCATGTAGATAACTATGGATTTGAGAAAATGTGCTCTTTCAACCTTCTCTCTGATGAGTTCAGAATCTTACTGCATTGGTAACAATGTCCAGACTAGAGCTTGAGATAATATCTCAAGGCAAGTTGGTGATTCTGTACTATGGGCCTTCCCTTGCCTCTGACTCATATCGTTTAACTCCATACATACTTACTCTTTTTCTGCATTTGTCCTAGGAGTATCTCGAGGGTATTCTTAGTTTAAAAGTTGTAATTATACAGTCAGTAGTCGTGAAACTCAAGAACATCAGATTCTCTGAAATGCTCCCTCCAAGAATATGTTCTTTCCTAAAGAAAAAGAAGTAGAAGTAGATTCATCCCAACTAGACACAGAGAGTGAGTCAACTGAAATTCAGCATGGACTCTGGACTCAATCATGAAGTAAATGAGTTAACAACATAGCTTTACCACCAGCATTTTTAATCTTCACATTAATGTTTTTGAGACTTTTCAGTCTTTATCCTATGTCTTTTCTGAAGTATCTGTTTTTTTTTTTTTTTTTAAACAAATGTGGACAGCAGTGTTGGATTCCCATAGCATGAGCTCCAGTGTCAAGGCGATATAAACTTCAGCTATATTTTATTCCATTGAATCTTATTGCTTCTTATAATAGCCACAGTGTCTACTCATAAAAAAAATTCATGTTCAGCTGAGTATCTGCTATGATTGCTTCTTTTTTGGAAATACTGCCTTAAAATCTTAGGTCTTATTTAGGAGTATGAAATTCCTGACCATATATTTTCTTCTATATAGATGAACAGACTTTCATCAGTGTCACTGAAGCACGTATTTGACTGTGCTGACTCTCTATATAATGCATATCCTTTTATATCAATGATCTGCTTTTATCTTTATTTATCACTTCTCAGTCTTTCCTTTATCCGAGAACTTTATAAGAAATTAGGTGAATAGATGTTCTCCATGGATTATTAATAAAAATGGGGCAATGTGGGTGGGAAAAGAATCCTACTAAGATGCTACCACAGACAACTGTTTAGTGATAATTTCCTACTTACAACTAGTATCGAATGATTTTTAAGTTACATAATATGTACAACAGTTATTTTATGTAGTTCTAGATCCCTAATTCAGACATTCAAAAAAGCACATCAAATAAATCATAGATCCAATTACAGCAACAATATTGTCATTATAAAGCAAATTTGCATTTTCATCAGATAGTTTGATAACATCTGTCTGCCATAAACTGAAGTTGATCAACATTCATTAAATTCTCTTGTTTAATACTTCAAAACAAGAGGTCACCCCATTACTGCTTGACATAAGTAGGACTGTACCTCATAGTATTCTAGTATGTGGCTGTTTTCCTCGTAGTATTGGTAAGCTTTATTAGCACTTATTGAAACCTAAGCAAGGAGTTATTGAAATCTTCTGTAATCAGGCTGAGAAAAAGCTTCTGCATATTCTGATTTTTTTTGTTAAATAATTTTTAATAATCTGACATGAAGAGGACTTCAGGTTTGTATGGCTTCCTCCAATACAGCAGAAGTAGCATATTCTTTAAATAAAATTGCTTCATTCCTTATTCTTTGCTGAGGATTTCTTCATGTCTGGAAGGCTGAACTCTTTATGTTGAAGTCCTGCAGTATTTGTTTATAATCCATGGATAATAATCAGAATTTCTTTGCATTTACTTGCGCATCTCTGTGCTAAGCAAATCAGACTGTGGCCTTTGTTTCCTTTGAGCAATAGCATGGTAATAACTTAATGAAAAGCAGGATGAAGAAGCGTATGAAGGAATATTAATGATAGCTATGTATTTGCATGTACAGTTTATTTATGCAGTGCAATAATACTCCAAGTAAAGCATCTTTCTGGAATGTGTGTGACAACCCATGAATCCATAATGGAAGTACATACATATATGGAGAGTGTACGTGTGTGTGTGAGAGAGATACCAAGCAGGAGAAGCATGCGTGTAAACCAAAGTAGAAGGCAGAAGAGGGCGAGGTCCTGTGCCAGGACAAGGAAGCTGGGATGCTTTTCAGCAGTGAGTCTGGGGTGTGCTGGCCTCTGGTACAGAGGAGTAGGGGACTTGTTATCTTGACTTCAAACAGCTGGAACTTAGAAAGCTTTATGGTCTTCCAGTAGAGAGCTACCATTAGCAGCATGTGCACTGAGTCCTTTTTTGCTAGGAAGGTGGCAAGTTTATGTCTTCTGCTTAAGGGTCTCAGTCCAAGTGGGGAAAAAGGTGGCTAATGAGAAGGCATTGCTGACCATCCATCGTAATCTTCCAAGTCCTTTGCTGTCTGTGAACAAAGTGAGCAGCTAAGAAACACTGATATAATGGCATGGGGTTGCCACCATTTGTCTGTTTCCTCCTTTGTTCCTATTGCTAGTTCTTTCTGTTTGTATTTTAATTACTTTTAGACAGCAGCCTCAGTCTGTTGCTGACTGGTTTTCCCAGTCGTGGATTTCTTCAGTCACCTTTAGTGGTTTGGCTGGTGACACTGTGGAACAGAAGCTGTACCACACTTGGTAGAAGAAACTCCACCTGTGCAGTTTGGTTCAGTTAAACTACCAGATTTCAAGGAGTAACTATGCTTGCAGTTATTTTTCTTGTTGCATAAATCTTTCACTTCTCATTCCTGAGGCAAACTTGACAAGAAAGCCAGTGTCCATTTCTGATGTATCTCCATGTGCAAATAACTGACTCATGGAGCTGTAGCTAGAGAGGTCTATTGCATATCATTAGCTCTGACCTTCTGCCATAGGTTGGTATAACCCAGTATACTACAGGTATGCCAGAAGTCACTTAAGTCCACACAGTTACTCCCATAGTAAACTCAATGAGTTCTGCTTGACTGGAACATAACTTCCTTGAAAGTATCAAGTTCTGATCAGAAGATACTATGAACTGACTTTGCTTGTAGAATGGCTATGTATTTATATATAGTCTCTTGCTCGTTTGAGTTTTTCTGGTTTCCACTTGCAGTCAGAGCTTCTCATTCAGTTTGTCTACACTAAAGAGCTCTTTAGAGTCTGTTTTTTCTGCGTGTAATCAAACTTGTCACCTCAAACTATTGCATCCAGAAGAAAATCCGTTGATAGATGTAGGAAAAAATCAACATCTTTTTTACTAATTTTATCGAAGAATATGAGGAAAAAAAATAACATTCAAATAATAAAAGCTGGCATCCTACTCTTGGAAAGCTTACAGCAACATTATCATGCTGAAAATTACTAACAAAGTACTTCACTTTCAAGAGCAAGCAGCTTCATAGCTTTTACGTGTGCAAAAGCACCCTATGTATATACAGTGTAAAATAATTCAGCTTTGTCTCATATGGCTGATAAACTTTAATTGCATGGGAAAACATGACAGTATTTCTAGAAGCAAAAGATATTTGGGAACACCTGTTCCTGATGTTCTGTGTATAAGTTTGTTCAATTTCAAGATGAATTGTTTATTGAGAAATCATAGCTAACCAGTCCGAGAAGTGACTTGACAATCTAATGTACCTGTATCATTAATTCACTTTTTTATTTTTTCAGAATTCTGCTAATCTCAAGCAAAATCATTAATAATGTGATGTCATGCTACTGGGAAGGAAATTAATTTCAAAACCTTTCCCAGAGTAGCAAAGCTGTCTCTGTAGTTTGCATTGCTTATTTTCTGTGTCCAGCTTGGTTGAACTTTAGAATACATATGTGGAAAATAATCCTGTATGTTCATGAGGAAGACCAGAGAATATAGCTGAGCTCTTGCTTTTATAGTTTTTCAATATCCCCTGAGGTCACAGAGGTCTATAGAATGTTTTTCATATTGTGAATCAGAAGGAAAAAAAAAAAAAAGCAGAAAAAATGTAATTTCTCAGATACTTTTTTAAAGCCAAGCACTGGCCGTCATCCGTAAATGCGCAATGCTGGATGCTCCTGACAGCTCCCACAGTCCTGGGGATGGGGCTGGACCCACTCAGCAGCGGTCGCCTCGGTAACCAGCAGGGCCTCTGTGCCAGCAAAAAGCAGCTGCAATTTCCCCCTTTCTAGGATTTCTGCATCACTCAGAGGTGGTGGCCGCGCCCTGCCTCAAACTGACCTGAGCGGGGGCTGGAAGCGTGTCAGGGAATAAGGCTGTGTCAGAGGAATAAGATGTGCTGGAGGATGAAGGGTTAATGTGATCAGGGGGTTCAGGTTCTGTGGCTTCGTTTGTTCACAGCTCAGCCAGGGTGACTTTAGTACCTGCCACCACTAATGCACAATAACTTCATATATATATATATATGCATATATACGTGTGTGTGTGCATGTGTATACAGTAGTATATGTGCATTGTGTTCTTGTGATACATAACAATATCAAACAATAATTGTGAAACATTAAATGCACTAAGACTATCTTGAATACATATAATGCATGTTGATCCTTTTACTTAGTCACTGTGACTGTTGGGATGATGAGCAGTTGTATTTTTCTGACCATTTCAGAACTTTTCCCAATCAGATCACACGTCGCATCCAGCAGACCTGGGTTCTCTCAATCTGACCGCTGCATATGGGAAAAAAAAAGTCAGAAACTCTTAAATTGCTTTTAGTCATTATTGAACGATGTGAGCTCATTAAAAATGAAAATTGTCCTGCAGAGATGTGCAGAGTAAGAGATGCCCGAGGAAGGTGTGTGGCTCTGAGGCTGGTTGAAAGCTGGGGTGCGCTCCTTCCTATCAGAGGAAAACCCAACTAAGAAACCCAGGGGTTACTGTGATACCAGTGAACACAGCATTGAGTACACCTCCCCATCCTCTGCAGCCTTTGCACCCTGCCAGCCCCCCGTGAGTGGCTGGCTCCTGCCCATCTTTACAGTGCAAGTGTAAAACTTGCCTACATGTCGGGCAGGGTCACAACTTTCTCGTGAGCAGAAATGAGCATTATAGATATGTAGAGAAGCCTAGACAGGATGGCAAGCTGCAGAAGAAAAAAAGAAACACGTTGCTAGTAGAAATAAGGGATTGCTTATTTCCATTCACCAACTGGATTTGCTTTTCTTCTTATTATTAAAAAAAAAATAAATAAATAAATCAGGTTGTCAGTAGCCAGTCCAGCCACATGAATCCTGAAAAGCAATACCAGCGCTCTTCCTTTCTACCAGTCCCTGGGTGGATTTCTACTTTCTGTTCGCAGCTAAGTGCTCTCTCTATGTAGTACAGCTCCTTTGGCAGTAGAGGGCACTTAGAATATGGACAAAACAAAGAAATTCCTTCTAAAACTTCTCTCAGAAAGCTTTTGTTCAGCTATGTGAAAACCTTAGTGCTGTTAAATATACCTCAGTTTAAAATAAGGAGATTTGAATTATTTGTAACTTTGTAGATTATTTAATAGATTATTGTAGATTATTTAATATCTCTGTTTTAAATAAAAACAGTTTGAGTCAGCTTTTAGCATTGCAAATAGTCTGTTTAGGTTTACGTATTTTGCCCAGTATGCTATCAGCAAAGCAACATTAATTTATTATTTTGCTGACACTAGGAGTAAAGGAAATCATTTTTTCCTTAGAAAATGGTGAAAAAAATTTTAGTAATATTTTTAGTTATTCTGGGGTCAAGTGAACCCATTCCAAAATAGGGAAACTCAATTACACAAGCGGTACAGAAGAAAGATACTGCAATGAAAACCTAAGAAGTGGAAAAATGTGCCCCATTACTACATTTTGATTCTTCTAGGACAAGCATGACACTTCCATAGTGGCTCATAGAGAGACTGGTTCTTCAGGCTGCTAAGAACACTTATTAACCCTGAAGGACCTAGAAAGATCTGGATCTCCGATAGAAATTTGAGCATGGATGTTACAGCTGTATTCAGAGTAAAATGATACATTTCAATTACTGCCATTTATAAATTTTACTGATGTGAAGTAGACTGTTCTTCACACCTGTATGAACTTCAGTGATAATTCTATCAACTTAACCTCACATGAACTGTCCTTAAAAGTCAGTGGCATTTACTCATATGAGGAGCTTATACTAGGTTTATGTGGAGTATTTTTTGCCTTATGGAATCTGGTATTTTTAACGATAATTTGCTAAGTATGAGAAAACATAGGGAGCAGATGCTGTTCAACGGGACAAAATAGACAGAACTCTTCTCCTCCTATATCTATTTGTAGGTGTTGGATCAGGTCCATAAGTGGAATAGACCGGTGTAGCTCCAGTGACTGAAATGAAACTCTGCTGATTTAGAGCAACTGAGGAACTGGTGAATTGTCTGTCAAAACACAGGAGTCAAACTGTGTGGGTGGGTTCTGGTTAGATTAAATTACTGTCAGCATCCACAGAACTTTGAGAACAGGAAAAGGAGAAGAGCTTCTTTTCTAAACCTTCTTTCGTATATAGTAACAACATTTTAGTAGCTCATTCTTTTTGTTTGGCCTAATTTGTGATATCACTTGCTGTACTTCCCAACTTCTACAAAAGCAAAAGATTAATTATTTTTGCACGCATAAACTGTGGAACATTCTCTGAGTCACACCAAGCGATTGCATCAACAGAGAACTTAATTTAACAAGGCCACCAGCTAATCTTTCCTGTTCACCATAACGGATTTGTCCTGTGAAGCATCAGCAGCAAGTTTCAGCAGCAATGATGTCCCTGCCTACCAAAATCCCATCTTGCTCATCCTCAGGCCTCCCTACCAATACAATCATATTATTTTAGTTGGACTAGATGACCTGTAAATGTCTCTTCCAACTCCTTGCAATGAGCAGGGACCCCTACAGCTCAATCACATTGCTGAGAGCCCCTTCCAGCCTGACTTTGAATGTCTCCAGGAGCGGGGCTTTCACCACATCTCTGGGCAACCTATGCCAGTTCCTTACCGCTCTTTTGTAAAACACTTCTTCCTTATATCTGATCCAAATCTCCCCTCTTCTAGTTTGAAACCATTTCCCCTTGTATGATCAAAACACACCCTGCTAAAGAGTGTTCTTTCTTACAGCCTTCCCATCCTCCCCTTGAATATTGAAGGCTACTGTCCGGTCTCCCCAGAGCCTTCTCTTCTCCAGGCTGAACAGCCCCAGCTCTCCCAGCCTGTCCTTGTAGAAGAGGTATTCCATCCCTTAGATCGTTTTTGTGGCCCACATAGGCTTCTGTAGAGATAATGGTAAACAGAGCTTCATCACTTCAGCCACAACATGGCTAATAATTAATTTATCCATCCCATAAGCAGATATTACAGATATCATGTATCTGGATGCAGGATTTGTGCTCTCTTACTTATGTAGTTATCAAGAAAACAGACTAACAGGAGAAAGATTCTCATCAGCAGGAGAGGGGTCTGTCAGGAAGATGAAAGTCCTGGTTGCCCCCTGTACTGTTTTGGTGAGATGGGCATAATCTGGTGCAAAGTCTGCTACATGTGCTGTTGTGAAAGCTGCTGCTATTGCACGTTTACACAGGTGTCTGCAATTCCTGCCCACAGAGCTTTTGTTTCTGGTGTAATGGCTGCCCCTTCCTTCTAGCATGTTGTTTCTACCAAGAGGTATCAGCAGCTTTTTTCTCTTTTTTGTAAGTTGTGAATGAAAGGCACTGTATGAAGCAGAAGTAATTACCACAAATGCAGCAGAAACCAAGCGCTTATTTTCAGCTCCACTTTCAAAAGCTGAGGGAAAATGTTAATTATATAAGGACCTTTCGTTTGAGCACTAGCACAGGAGTAAGCAACCAGTGCAAAGGAGGAGCTCGACTCTTGTCCGATTTGTACGGTGGTTCACAAACATTCCCCCCAGAGCTTATTTCTTCCTGCCTTTGGCTCAGAGTCTGAATGCTCCTTATCACATGGTTAAGATTCAACTCATAAAAACATGTCTCAGCAATTGGAATTTAGCCTTTGACCTTCGCCCCCCCCCCATCCCCCCCTTATGGACCCCTGCTGTGATGCACAAGCTTTGTCTTCACCAACATCACAGTTCCACTGGTGAAAACTGCTTTTTTTGCACAAGTTCAAAAACTCACCAGATAGCAAGGATGAAAGTATATATGGATAGAAATACCTACATGTGGCTGATACATTTTCTCCTTGCACCCACAGAAACATCAGAATTTTCTGGCTTTTTCCATTTTACATGCAGTTATTTCTCTCCAATGCCATACCCACACAGTTATTTGTCTCCAATGCCATACCCAGCCAAAACAGCACTAGGAGTGGTGAATTACTCAGCATGCCAAAATATTTCTTTTCTTTTAAGCACTTTTTGTACTGTGCTTAGGCATGTGCATGCCTATGTGGGACTAGGAATAGGCATAGCGCCCTCCTCCTGTTCTCTAAACTTCTGTGTGAGGTCAATGAGGAGGAGCAGCACATCTGCTTATGCTGGTTATTTGATGACATATGGTAATAGCTGCAGTGCTGTAGCTGAATGTTACACACCACAGCAAGTTAAGCAAAATAAACCTGCTAACCTTTCTCCCCACCCCTAGATTAAAAAAAGTGTTTTTCTTCTGTACAGTGAAGAGCTGTTATTATTAGCCCTGGAAAGAAAAGATACAAGTGTTTCAAGTGCTTGGTTTCCGTGTGTGTGTGTATGTATGAAGACAAACCAAAAAGGCGGTTCTGCCTTGGTAAGTAGTGCATTTTATACACACAAAACCATGTACACGTATACACACACATTCAGAAATATTCGTCCAGCTTTTAAGTAAAAATAATACCCTCAGACTAAAAGCTGAGCCCGGTGTTAATCTATCAGGCATGCAAGTACAGTCTGTGGTGCGATCTGAGGACAGCTCTACTGCACAATTATGAGATTATATCCTCTTTAGAGGGTATAATTATGCCTCTTCTATATATCTTATTTAGAAGGCATAATGCTTCTCCCCTCAAAGTGAAAAAGCTACTGTGTAGAGTTGCAGTGATGCTTTGCTTTCAGCACACAGAAGATTGTAGATATCTGGAAATCTTTGTATGCAGGATCTCTGGTCTGCAAGGAACAAGACTGGACTCCTAATATGTACTTGAAAAAAAAACAACAAAAAACTACAACCTCTGTGACTTTTGGTGATAGGAAGTTACGTCTTGTAAGAGTTTCTCCAAATTCATTTTCACAGATGTCTTAGTAATGATTATTTGACAGCTTAAATTAAAAATGCCAGTCAGTAGCATCAGGACCTTTCCTAGCCAGAATAAAATTGAAAACATTTTTAAGCAAACTCTACTTTGCATTTAGCACCGCCATCTACCAATATAAACGGATCTGAGTGTTGCAGACTCAAGGAGGTGCAGAAGAGGTGATAATAAGGCTGTGGCAAATTTTTTGCCAGAAGGTGATCGATAATTTAGTTCTTTGTTTCTCATTTTGTTGCACTTCTTAATCTTTTCTAGCTCAGATCAAACGATTGCTCATTTTGGGTGATAAAGCTTATTGCTACTGTCCAGTATATGCGAGGATCACTTAATAATATGCGCCATCATAGGGCACAGCTCTTTTTAGCTTGTTTTAAAAGATGGTAAGAAGTCTCACCGCTATACTCTTTTTCATAGAGCTGAGGTTGCTACAAACCTAAAGATAAATCTGCAAATCTATGTGGCTATTCTTTATCATTGTCACTAGCTTAGTGGTGGTCTGCCATTTTTCTTGAAAGCCGGGCACCAACTGCTGGCCAGAAGTATTTTTCACTGAATTCTTTGTACTTTAAATAAACTACTGCTTCAAGAACTGCCAAGTGTTCCTCATTCATCTTCAGGACACAGAGCTTCATGTATATCTTTGCAAGCCTTGACTCTGTGAAATGTTTGTCTCATCTCGCTGCCATCTAAAGCAGTCTTTGAACTCACTTCAGGTTTATTGATGGCCTTGACTAAATTAATGCAGATGTAAAACTTTTCTTTTAAAAAAAAAAAAATACGCTATGACTAATTGTATGCAAAATAAATCCTCATTTACAGAAACTCATCATATATTCTTCTCCTCTTGTTCTGAAAGGTCTTTATAGATCCATACAATAAGTGTCACTGAAAGTGTAGGGAGGGGAAAATGTTGTTTCCTTTGGCATTTCTCATCTGAAAGTGGTAGAAGAATATGCATTTGCTTTTCCCTCTGGAGGGGGAGATAATATGATAAACTTCTGATTATATACATAAGCAGGAACAGATCAGCTTCTCTTGTGGTTCGTTTTTAAGGGCAAGTTCCAGTTGGATTGTGCTAATGCACATATTCATGAATCTCTCCAAACAGGATTCACTGCTCTCCAGGGAACTGTTGAAGTATGCATCATTGTTTCAATGAAGTATCTTCATTATAAAACATAGGGACTATAAAAGGTGAATACCATTTGCCTCGGCCTAATATAATCTCTAGTTTGACTTTCTCCCACTATATAGTGTTTTTTTTTTTTTTCTAACAGAATCAGAGAGAATAAAATGAGACAATTTGAAATGAAATATTACATTGAATTAGGTACATGTGCCTTGATGAAGAGAGCATTTTATTTTCCATTGTTTTATTGAAATAGAGAGAAATTAGTAGCTGTGGAATAAAAAAGGATCTTTTAAGATAATGTATCTGATTCAAAGCAACTCAGTGGGGATTTTTGGTCTCTAGTGGTACATAGTTTCCGTCTTAAGTGCTTTGAAACAAATGAGTATGATAGCCTGCAATGCTGAGTAAACACTAAGATTTAAGAAAGGAGGCAGATGCTGAGATCTATGATGAAATCAATCATAAAAAGCATTTTTCTCATAGCAAAGAATGGTGTGACATAAATGTCTCCCTAGACTTTTAATTATTAGCCAAGCATCATGTTGCTTGGTCTGTAATTATTTGTAAAGAGTTCAACAATTTTATTTACTATATAATATGCCCCTTATAAGCAGGAGTTAACATTGCATTTAAATATGGTGGGGGGGAAGAAAGGATGCAGTATGATGTGAAGAGGCTTCTTAAGTCGAAGAGCTTTATGGTGAAGAAATACAATTGCTTTCTGCAGTAAAAATATATGTAAGGTCTTGTATTTTTGCATATATAAAGAAATGATTGTAATTTTTTTTCAGGTTACAGTGAATCTCTCACAACAGAAAAGTTCCTGGGTTGCTTACAGCACTGTAGATAATGTCTAAATGAGGAGATAGGCATGATCCTTGTTAGGAGAGCTTGTGATCTGAGCAGGATATAGACAGCTCTGTTTAGATAGATATAATATACTATGTAGTCTAAAGGTTCAATGTTAAAAGTATTAAAATAATATTGGACTGTTTTATTGTTTTGTTTTGCATTCTGGAAAAAATAACATGGTATTCAAGGTAATCTACTGGCAAAGATATCTAGCCCTGGATGTCCTTGTAACTACACCTAGCTCTGCATTACATTAGAAAAATGCTTTATTTCAGTTTGTTTTTACAGCGTAAAACTCATGCTTGTGTATAGGAACCAAACGTGGCCTATGGCCCACTTAAATTCCACTCAAGCTGTATTTGGAAAGCTTAAGTGGGGCTTATATAGTGAATAGGACTTTTCCTGGCATTTTGATCCATGATGGATTTCTCTTGTTGTAGCAGTGGTGACACAATTCATGTGTTTTATAATGACACCAGATTTATGAAAACCTGTCATGGTCAAAAGCAGTCACATGCACCAAGAAAAAAAACCAAAAACCTGGTGCTATAGCAGTAGCAATGTTAGGAGAATTACACATATTTCACAGTTTGGTTCAACGTCACTAGATCTCTGACAACAGATAACTGACATTCATATTATTACTGGGAGTTGCCAGCCATCCCCCTCCTCCTCCTCCTTCACCAAATTCTGTTTAATTGCATACATTGGCAACCGGAGCTTGAAATATGGTTTGCAGTCAACTGTTTACTTTTATGAGGTAAAATATCAATGAGTTTCTATACCATTTTGTTCCTTTGATAGCAGCTTTGATGGCAAACTGGTGCCTACAGCACGTACTCATGCTAACAAGGTATATCTCCGTGGCAGAACTTCTATAATGTTACTATAATGAATAATTTGTGAGGAACTGCAAGAATTTACTATATTTATGTACAATAGTATATGTAGCCATCTATATATACTATGTATTATTAAATATATAAAAATATTTTATATTTATTTATTTGTAGACATTCTTCATAATGCACAGCATATAAAATGCATAGAAATTGATTCATATGTTTTTTATAAATAGTATAATGTATATAATTAAAATATATGGTAGTAAGTTACATTCATTTTATATATGGTTATAACATAGAAACAAAAAAGTCAAATACTGTAATTTATAAGACCAATTATAAGTAAGATTTTCAGAAGTATTTCAACTTGACCATTTAAAATTTGAGCTGTCCTCTTTCTTCTAGCAGAAGAGGTCATACAGTCTTTCTGTTTCTGTCTGGATTATAATAAGTCAAATGTGAAGAAACCCCTGTGGTTTTGAATATCACAAAAAAGGAGATGATTGTTTTGGATAATGCATCATGGCTGAGAACATTCCAACTTATGCCATAGTTGGAGCATCATGGCAGTATAAAAACCAAAGGCGAGGTCGTATGTGGCACAAGCCACTGCTTTTGGAAAAGTGTGCTAAGAACTTTGTCTTTTATAATTTTAATTGTATGGGATATTAGTCTGTGGCTTTCCTTCATTACGCCTTCAGGTACTCCGTCTTATCTCACCTTCAATTTCTGGAGTATAGTAGTTTTTCTATTTAGGGTTTTTTGTTTGTGTGTTTGTTTTTTAAATTTTCTTCTACATAAATGAGATTTCATAAACATCAGAAAAAATACATCAACATGAACAAAAAACATTTTTAGCACTGGCCTCTAGCACTAAACTTATATATAGCAGATGTATAAGGTGGCAGCTGCATATCAGTGCTTCACCTCCATCAGTACAATACGGAAAGAATCAGACCTATTTATATCAATAGATAGGTAGAAAACCATCATTAAAGATGAAAAGGGAGCAGTTACAAAAGCAGTTGATTTATCTCCTCCATAAAATAACTGTTTTTGTTATGGAAATGCTGTGTGAAGGAACTGTGAGGGATGAACCTAAATAAAAAAAAGTTACTCAGTAGTGGTTATGGAACTCTGAGGATAAGCTTCAGTGAATAACATCAATGCCTGTATTATTTGCATCTGTGACAGTAACATAAATGCCTAATGTTGTTTTTAGTGTTTTATTTTTCCAATATGTTGAATTCCTAATGTTCAGTAAGAAATAACTTACAAATAAGTAAAGGCTTTCATTACCAGTGGAATGACAGAACAATATAATTATCATGTCAGGCAACATGGCATTTTGCAGTAACTCCGTAAATAATTTATGTCATCATTTTATTAAAAAATATACAAACTACTATTTTTAAATGCACATTAGTGTCATGAAGACATCAGCGTAGCTTACAAGGTACATTTTACATAGTGGTACGGTGGGGCCCACAAAAGCATTAACGTATCTTCAGACATAGGTGGGATTGAAATACTGTCAGTGGGATTTGCTTGGTGAAATTCTAGTTCCATTGAAAGCAGTCCTCCCTTTGATTTCAGTAAGGTGTGACTTTCACTCACTGTTTTCACATTGGGCCATGGGACACTGCTAACATAAGGCATCAAAAAAATGACTTTTGGTCAATCAGGGTTTTAGTACAGATCTTACGGTCTGAGAGATAAAGTAAAGTAAATCAGTGTGGATCAAACCTCTTCTGAAGGGATCTTAAAGGTCAAGTTGATGGTCAAGTCATTGTGATTGCTTAACTCATCAGCTCCGTGTAGAGACTTGCTGATTATCATGCTGGTTTTGGAGAGTCGTAGGACTGGTCTGAGCTCACTAGATTAATCCACAGAGGTGACTCCACTGTGCTCAGACATTAACCCTCTCACACAGAATCTGAACTGAATGAAGGACTTCTCACTTACTTAAACATATCTTTCATCTGTTAGTGAGATTTATTATAAAATCACAAATTTATGACATAACAGAATTATAAGTATAAAAACCAACCCTTAGAATGGATTCTGCTTGTTGCCATGCAATTCTAGGAACCGTCTATATTGTAAGACAAAAGTCAAAACTTGTTGAAAAGTTGCCATTATTAATTCACATATTTTGTTTTAAGATCAAATGGAAAAGGCCTAGTTTCTTTGTCCCAATTCTTCATATTCTGAAGGGCAAAGGAAGCTGGCCCCAGCCTTCATCTGCAGTCTCATGCACATTCTTCAGAAGGTCTCCAGTAGGGAAGGAAGGTGTAGCATTGTTTGTACTATGTAAGAGTGAGAACATTTGGCATATGGAACTTTCATCTGTCTCAATAACAAAACATACATCCTAGACCATAAGCATGTGTTTTTTTGTTATTTCAGGAGAAATAAGAAAAGGGAAGAGGAAATTACACATGAGGCTAAACAGCTTTCACAGGAAAAAAAAACAACAGTTTTTCTGTACAGTGCTCCTAATACATTTGTAAGCTAAAAGAAAGTGAGTGGAGAAATATTTTAGAATCCCTCTTCCCTTAACAGAAGAGACAAACTACCACTACAAAAAGCAAGAGAGAGGGAAAGAAGATGGGAAAGAGACAAATATTTAGGAAAAAAACCCCAAACAGATAAGAGTTTAAATAATAGTTTATATTTCCTTTATATTTATTTTATTTATTTCCCCATCTCTCTAGAATGCCGAAGCAAGTCATAGCTGGAGGGCTTTTTCATAAGTCATTCTTCATACCAAAAGAATGACATATAGTAGTTAATAGTTATTTATTACATTCCTTTTTAATTATTTTTTTCTTCTCCTTACAGGAAGGATATTATACAGGGTATAACATGTATGTAAAGCAATTTGTCTAAGAGAGACAAAGCTGCTCTACATATTCTTACAAAGTAAGAGAGAAGAGAAAGATGCTCATATGTCAGTAATGTAATAAAGCATAATTAATTAAATAAGTAATATGTGCACAGATAAATAGAAATGCTCTGAAATTTTTCACAGTACACAGAAGTGAACTAACCATTCAGTCCCCATCCCCCTCAAGCTCTGGTACAAAGCATCAAGCAGCTCTCAGCTAGAGACAGGTCTTGTACTTTTTACAAGTCATCTGTTTGGTCAAATAACAACACACAAGCTCCTAATAGGTCTCTCTTTCTCTCTCAGAACAAATCTTTCTTCTTACTTTGTCCTATTACATGTTTCATGGACAACAAATAAGTCATTGATATCAAAAACAAATACAAATTGTTGGTTGAAAGTTCTATCTATCTGGCACCAGCTCCATTTGATGATTATGACTCAAGCTTTATGGACATCAAAGTCATGTGCTGTCTTTAAGCTTCAGAAAGAAGAAAGCAGTAGCCATGTACTAGATGTGCAGCCATATAATGGCTGTTATTTTTCTATGCAAAGTATGTCCATTTTAATAACTAATATACTATGATAATGACAAATTTTAAAAAATCATCAAGTTAGTTGAGCACAGTTTGCAAGTATTGAAGCTTTGAGTTGTCTTTTCAGGTTTGAAAAGATATTGCGTGCTCTGCAGAGATGACTGAGAATCAGTGAAGAAAACTGTTGTGAATTTTTAATTGTGGAGTCTTGTCTAGACTGTGGAAGTCCAAGAAAATAATAAAGATAAATAATAAACTAAATGTTTTGAAATCACAGGCAAGATTAAATTCAGGTTTTGTTTTCATTATGTAAAATCTACGTGTGAAGAAGAAAGCCTCTTTTGTTTACCATAACTGCTCTCTTTGTCCTGTATAAAGGAGATTTCATCAAGTAGTAGGTTAGTTTCATTTACTTGTGAGATAATACACAGGAGTAAAGGATTCTTCAACAGTCATTTTACCTAGTTCCACAGCTATATATTCCTGAAGGAAAAAAACACACACACACACAAAAAAAAAAACTGTCTACGAGAATAAATTAGCAGGCAACTATTTACCTTGATGCAGAGAACAAGCAGAGCTTCTCATCCTCACTCTTCAAGTCCTGCATAGCAGAGTCCCTGTAGCCTCAGCTGGAGGAACTGCTCTGCTACAGTTCAAAGAGATGAAGCTGTCAGGTCTGTAAAGCACACGGAGAATGGAAATGGTCAAGAAAAATGTTTCCCATACAGATACAGGTCATTATTTTAGTGACTCAAGAGCTGCCACTTCAAAACACACTGGTATCTTGTATATTTCTGCCCCACTGTATCATCACAAATACCTGTAACTAAGAGATGAGCAGTGACATTATTAACACAAAAGGAGGATAGGAACCCTACAATGCTGACTGCACTTTTGAGAAACAGGCTCTATATGGATTTTGTTACGCTACCAAATCAAAACTATTACCTCAATGAGCTTGGCAAGTGTTTCAAAACAGGGAGTCCAAGGTAAACTACATCTTGTCTCCACTTGCCCTTGCTCTCTGGCTTTGCTTTCTCCAAGAAAGCTTTTGATAAGGAGGAATTTTGTCTGCATTAGACAGAAACTGCACAAAATAGGAAGAACTTAGCCCTCGCTGCAGGGAGTGTGACACTATAGAACAAGCATGGCCACTGCAGAAATTCAGCTTTCATAGACTTGCTTGCAGTCTGAATCTGAATGCAAAGCTACTTCCCACAGGATAAAGCTGAAGAGAAATGACTTGCAGATGGATTGTGTGCTATATTCAGTACAGTTCCCACTGCAAGTCGTCATACACAGACTTCTCTCCACAGGTAATCTTTGACCAAAGCTTGGCATCTCAACTGAAGGCTTTGTAATAAAAAAAAAAAAAAAAAAAAACCTGGGCTGAAATTTGAGAGCTTTGCAGACTTGGTTTCATTTTGCTACTAGGACGGTTATCAGAGTGGATATGAAGCTCTTCATCATGGATGGAAGGCTAGAAATGGTGTAAAACTGTTCTTGTCAAAGATTTTCCAGACTGAGTGATTTTAAACTGGATGTATGTCCTTAACATTTTTCTAGATTCTAGCTTTCCATTCTGAGCTGAATCTTAGCACATTTGGGCTAGGAAACCAAAACCGGTAGTGCTAGATTTGTCTTAACCTTACCTTAGGCTCAGCTTGGGTTTGCTCAGAGAACTGGATGAAGGTTCAGACCAGCTGATCTCATTCATCAGAGTTGGCCCATCTCTAATCATAATGCAACAAACTACCTTGACAGCTCCTACAACCAAGCTATCAACATGACCTTGTCATTTCAATTTTTCACACATTTTCTTTGCTCCCCCCCACCCCCCACCCCTCCACTGCCTGCATACCACATTGCACTAAAATCTCATCTCTCCAGCCTACTGCCATGGGCTACTAATCTGTAATACAGCTCTGTTTCAGAAATGTCAAATAGGATGAAAAAAGTAAAACTCACAAAAGAGAAACTTCAATTGGCCATCACTTATCCGGTGAAACTTTCTCTTGCTCTTCACTTCACACCATGCTCCTGTCCTGCCCAGGGTCAGTGGGGTTTGGCCTTGGTCATCTGAATGACACATGGACAACGAGGGACTGTTAATGCAGGTTCTAAAAATGAGAGAAATAAATGTACTGCAATAAAATTCCTCTTTTTCAGCCATAAAAAAAAAAAAAGCAGTTCATAGGATTATTCTTCTAAAATTCACTAATCCTCATTTACTGTTAAGGAACAGAGTTCCTAAACTCTTCCCAATGCCTGAGAGTATCAAAAACCCATAGATTCCCCTACCTTCTCACCTTCACTATGACAGCACTACTCATACAATCAGGAATAAAGATCAGCAGATTATTTCTAATTTTTCCATCCTGAGGTAATAACAATAAAAAAGCTAGAGCAATTAGTGAATAAATAGAATTAATGGCTTTTTTTTTTTCCAGGTATTTTATAGGCAGGAAATAGAAAACTAAATTTATTTGAAAAACCATTTTGAATTACTGGTTCAGTTTTAGCTGTGTATACTCCAAGTCAGTGGTCAGAGCAATCTATCAGGCTTCCAGCTCTGTCTAATCCAGCTTCTCCAAACAAAATCTGCTAGGAAAGTGATGATGTGTGTAATAAATATTTTTTCTAAAGCTCACACTGTGATCCATGTAGAGAACTGAGGGTCTGGCTTATGCCTGGAGCCTCCAATTTTTTGACCATTTCATTTCAGTAGAAAGTAGGTACTTAAGGATGGTAACTCTGCATCCATAGCATGTTTTATACACAGAATAAAATTTATCAGTGACTTTCTACATGACAGAAGGGAATTCTCTTTTACCTTTGTCCATTATTCTGGAAGGCCAGAACTCTTCATCTCCTGTGGTTATAAGAAAACAAAGCTTGCCAAAACGTCAGATCAGACACGGGTTTTCATCTCTGTCCATTTTCTCTCACATGAAAGACTTCTGGAGCAAGAAAAGCATGCTTTTGTTGACCAGCAAAGATCAAAAAGGCAGATTACTTTTGTCCTTCAGCCACTAGACTGATACTCTTGGTTCTGTTAACATTCTGCCCCCATTTGAACTGGACACTTTGGAAGTATCAATAATGCAAGTTGGAGGGCTGCACTATTACTCATGTTGTGTTTGCCTCTCCTACAAAATTAAATCAAGGTGAAATCAAAGGAGATACAATCTCAGTCATATAGGCAGAAAATCTCCTGTAGCTTTGCAGCAATTCTCAGTGAAATATTTGAAAATACTTACGTTGGCAGCAGTGACTGATCCACATTGTGAGCACAGAGTTAACAAAATACTTCCACTCCGCAGAGACATAAACAAAGTGTTGGAAGGCACTCATCATGCCATCCACCCTCTCCTGCTTCCTTGACAGGCGCATCTCCTGAAACAGAATGTTGTTTTACAGGAACATCAGAAAGTGCAAAAGTAACTAATAAAACAGTGACAGTCCCACTGTAACCACAAGGACTACAACCAGTAAACGGTGCCCCCCTATTATTTATGAGCGAACAGAATATATGTAGCTATCAGAGCCCTTTCTTAACATCGCCAGTTGGGTCAAGAATAGATTCTGTAAGAGAGCTCAGTTTATTTCTCTGTCTCAGACTATTTCCATGATGAATGTTCTTACAGGATTCAGATGATTCACTGGATCAAGAACAGAAATGTCAGCTGTGACCAGCTATGTCAAATATTGTTGTTCTCTACCTTAGCTCACTGCTGCATGCTCACAGTCAACAGCAGCACTCCTATCTTTGTAATTGGTAGAATTACGCTCATTGCATCTTTTGTTGAATGTTTCCTTCCTTAAAAATACATGTTTAGGAAAATTTACAAGAGAGATACACTTACATATAAAAGGATTGTGTTGAAAACACTGTAGAAATATTTATCCACAGCTGAGAAGTTCTTGTCAATTTTCTCTGAAACAAAGAAGAGTAATAACATCTTCCCATGGTGAGATATATTTGATTATAAGATTTCTAATGTGTTAAGTAACCACGTTGTGCAACAGGTACCACATGGATTCCTAGCTGCTGCCCTACTTTGACATCCCAAGCAGCAGTCGGTAACGAAGGAAGCCTTTATCTACTGCAAACCTGGCCCGGTCTGCAAGTTCATTTGTTTGGTGGCTCAGCCTCACCCTAGGGACCTGCTCCCCTGTGCAACAGAGATAACACTACAGTCTCTGGGCTCCCCTAAGACCAACTGCAAGATTTTCAAATGCAAAACACAGGAGCAGGTCTCTTGTACTCCATTAGCCTCTCCTGCAAAGACTGGTAATAGTCTGAATTTCAAAAGCCTCCTCTGCCCAGTTACACAGGTAGAATTGCTGGTCACTGTGGAGAAAAGATACAAGGGATTTTCAAGATACTCAAGCAAGACTTTGGCCTGATTTCAATCAAAGCTGAGAAATGAGAGCTTTTAAAGCCTGAAATTTAACTCCATTTTCTGCTTTTATACACACTTTAAATAATGAGTTTTCTTGCTGTTTTTCACTAAGGTCTGTTGCTTTCTTGCAATAAGAATGGATCTAAGAATAATGAGACACTCGGTGACATTTTCATCCCAGTAAAAAAAACCTTGCCTCATTCTTTCACAGTTCTCAAGTGATGCTCGCATGTATTTCAGTATCTTCTTATCATTTGTGGCTAGTTTCAGATCTCCCTCTTCACTCAGCTCATGCGCAGTCTTTCCAAACATTTTTTATAATGTTCAATGGCACTGCATGCCTCCATTTGTTTGCTTTCTTTTAAAAAACAGTGGATGGTTCTCCATAGCGAAGATTTTATAGACAAGCAAAGTAAAAACAAGCCTCTTTTATCCTTGCCTCCTTTCACTCTAACAAGTGAATAGCTTAGATGTACGTTAAGTATTTGAAAGAATAATACAATTTAACCAATGTACGCTGCTTGGTGACCTAAATCACCTGCTTTCATAGACAGTTGACATTATTTACATTGGGGCTTTTATGTAGAGAGTCATTTTGAATGACCCTTCAGAATGAATATGCGCAGTTGGAACACTACCCAGTGTATCTGCACCTACCACTTACTGTACATCTCCAGCTACCATGTATTTTTCAACCAGGTGACTACAACTTTGAGGAAAAAAGCTGTCTTTTTTTTTTTTAATGTGTCAGTGAAATCACTGACTTTAAGACCACGCTCTGTACACAAACAGAACTTGATTCTTTTCACTGATGAAACATATCTAGCATACCCTAAACCTGAAGTTTCCTTTCAGGGAGTCAGCCCTTGATAAGGGTGAAACCAACTCTGGATAATTTCAAGGCAGACTGGAATAAGCCTCCTTTTTGTTGCAGTATCTGATGTGGCCATAGACATAAAACATTTGGAGACCTAGTTGGTGTCTTTCCAGAGAAAAATATTTAAAAATGAAGCTACAGATCAGACAGCTGAGCTGACAAAGCTTACAGAAAGTGAACACAGTAAACAATTGCAGAAGTCTCCAGACACTGCAAAGCAAGAAGAGCAAATATTTTCTTCCTCAGGATGGCAACTTGTTTTACTAATTTTTTGTTTGACTATATCCCAGAGGTGTCAGATAACACAGGGGAAAAAAAAGTGTAAGGATATGGATTGGTGTCAGTATGGATTTAATGAGAAATACCATCATTATAACACTATGATTTTTAAAATCATAACATTTTAAGGATTTTTTTTTTTTTTTAAACTGAGCCTTATACATCCACAATTTCTTTTGAGTATTGTTACATTATTTTATCTTGCCTATATACAGTTGTGAATATTATTCTGGACATTCCATGATACAAACTATAATATCTAGGCACCATTATTTCCTAGTTTATCCTTGCTATGAAGTCATTATCTCCAAATGTTGACTCTGTAGATCTCCAAAGAGTTAAACGTGAGGAACTCACCTAATAAACATACTTAAATGAACTGAATCTCATATAAGACAATAATAATCCCATAAATAAATGTAGCTTGATGGTACTAGGTAGATGAGCTTTGACCTCATTGGGGCACCTCTAGCTCTGAATGCCAATCTCAAATCTGACAATTAAAGCACAGTCTCAACCACCAGGATGGAACACGTTTAGAGAGGTGCTGTCTGACCATACCCAATTTCGGGCTTTGAAGCTGATGATTTTAAATCACCTATAAGGATAAGTTTACAGCCAACTGTAAGGATCTAGAACACTTGTGATGTATTATCTTTAGTCTATTCTGCCTTTCTCTTTCCTACATATTATCTGAACATAATCATGCAGGACCTGTTTTTATCTATTGATGTTTTTTACATAGATTTGCATTTGCTTCTTAGAAATTAGACCTCCCAGGGTAATTTTCAGGTTGAACTCACTGAGACATACTGCATGGACATCTCCAACAAAGTTAAAGCTTACTGTCCCAGTCCACCCACTCAGGATTGTATGGTACTCAAAGTATTGACTGCAAGAGTTACGCATTTTATGGCATATCAGCTTCTTATAGGATGAGAACCACTGTCATTGTGATTACCAACAGAACACATAGCAACTAGGAAAATAAGGTATTCCAAGCTCATAATTATCAGAGCTTGCATATAAAATTATTAGACCACATGCAGGTAACGTAGAAAATTTCATATCTAACTGACTTACCTGCAGAAAATTCATGCTGACTCCTGCCCAGGGGTGCAAATCTCCCTGGAAGAGCAAGACCAGAATTGAGGAGCGGGGAGAGAGTTTTTACAGACTTTAAATGTCCATTAAGCAAAGATCTCCAAAACTCAACCTGATGCTGCCTGTCTTCTTAAGAGGTACATCTTCCAAGAAACCTGGGCTTTTAGCTTACAGATCTCAGAAGAATGTGAGAATATGATAGCCTGCATCTCTGTGGGGGCCAATTATTGCTGGATGTATTATTTTTTTATTATTTTTTATTTTCTGCTCAAATAGAAAAGGCTCAATTTCAGTATGTGGAAAACCCAGGGAGCTAATCTGTGTGGTGCACTAATTCTGCTCTCAAACACAAGAACACACACGGTTTCTGAGTGTATGCGGTAATGACCGACAGTAGAATGCAGAAATGTAGGTTTGGCTTTTACAAGATATCCAGCAATGCAAGGCTGCTACTTATCAGATAAGATCCAAGCCCTTGCTGTGTAACCTCCACAGCCCTAATGATGTTCTTAATGGATATGTGGGCTGAAATTTATAGTTTCAACATGAGAGCTGAGAGTTGTGGGTATTTTATATTATTATTTTAATTAAATAAAGAAGACAAAGTTATTCTAGAGACAGCAAACGCAAGTTTTTCTCATTTTTACAGTACTCAGGTAGTCTACTATGCTTTCTCTTACAGCATCCCATTAAAGTTGTAAGGCAGACTCTGAGTCCCAGATTTTGTTTCAGAAGCATGATGTGCGTGTCTGTATGCATGTGTGAGAGACAACGGATGTAGTATATAGATTACCTTGAACTTCAGTATCCCAACTGGGAAATGAGGATAAAGTTCCTTTACTGTACTTATATTTATGTACTACATAGCAATAGCTTTCAATACACAACTGAGATACGACTTTCTTAAAAAAAAAATAAAATAAAATAAAGACAATACATTTAGGAGTATATATTAATTTCTCACACTTTACAGATACGAGATACAAATCAAACTGCTGAATGTAATCTGAGCAGGAAGCTGAAGAGAAAGATTAAAACAGCACTTTAAATTTAGCCTAGTTTACAAATGACCCTTGACTCTTCCTGCTTGGTATGTTCTCGGAAGGAAAATATATGTAAAATATGTTTCCTTCTCACTTTATCAAGTCTGTGTTATTAAGGGCAAACAAATATCAAATAAACCAAATACAAATATTGTTAAGATTGTCTTCTTATAAACCAAAATTGCTGGACAAATTATTAACAAATAACAACTCCCTATAGCCATTTGGAAAACACTGGTTGAATTTTTGTTAAAGATCATTATGCCATATATTTTTAGCTGCTCTGGGAATTGTGTTTATGGCCAGAACTCAAACCAAGCAGAGTATATGGCCAAAAAAAAAAAAAAAAAAAAAGGAGCTATTTTCACTAATAGCTTTTGAATGATTTTGCAATATAATTTCATTGGGTGTTAGAATATATTTTATTTCATCAGTTTCAGATGTTTCCATTTTTTTTTTCAGCTTTCACTTTTACAAGTATTTTATTCCATTTCAGTCTAATGATAAAATTTCATTTTAACTACTGGATATATTGGTTTCTCCACGGTTTTTCTTCTTTTTTACTATAACCACTTGAGGACTCGTACCACAACGAGAATGTCTCTTTGTTCTCTCTGCCTGATTTAAAGCAAATTGCCCTATGTACTACAGTAGTTTTGAATGTATTAAAAGTTTTTAAAATTGTGAATTATGTGAAATATTCTAACAGTTTAAGTTTAAATGATGCAATTAGCCAGTTACAACTGGAACTACCAGGCCTTATTTAAAATAATGAGGTCTGACAGTTATGGAGCCTGAATTATTCATTGATAACTAGCTTTTCCTCTTTTGCAAACCATGGCTAACATTAATAACAGAGGTGTAAGTGTGATAACAAAGGAGTTTGACATTGGGAATACAAATACTAAAGTGCTAAATTCTTCCTTAATTAAAATTACTACAGTAGTAACATTTCCAAAGGAAAATCATTAGGATTATTTTCTGATACATTTCAGCTTTTGCCTCTGCATGGAGTCGCTGTTTAAAGTAACAGTTCTTGGTGCCCCATCGAAGAGAATATTTTTAAAATACAGTTAATTTCTTTGTGTGCGATATTGTAAGTATGTTATCTTACAAATAAAATACAGCACTTTCTATTGTGACTCCTGAACTTATCACGCTTCTTGAAGTACACACCAATGGCATAGAGCCCTCCCTGGTCTTGAAGGTGTATGATTTCCTAGCACTCACCATTTCACTGGTTTGCTTCATCCATGACCACTCTATCAGCTTTGAAGTTAGCTGTTTTCTGTAGGACACATGAATACAAATAAAACTTTATTCCCTAAGAATGGTATCTAGTGCCTACTAGTGTTTTCACAAAAGCCTGAATTCTTATATGTAATTGCTTGCTGTAAGCCTAGATGTTATTAATTAGCATTGCAAAAGAACAAAACGAAATATCCTCATAAAATAATCTAACAATAACAAACATATTTGACTTCTACTTATCCAAGTGTTCATATGCATCTGGGTGTCTTTTATGAAAGAAAGAACTTATACAATTGCAGTATCAACTGGTGTGCTCCCTTGTTCTCTCTCAAAATAAAGTAAAGAAAAAGATGTATAAGCTTTCTGGAAGTAGAATATGCTAAAATAGCAACTCACATGTAAGTAGGAATGACTGATCTTTGTCTAGAACTTTTGGTTACCACAACAGATAGATAACATTAAATTATCTGTGATATCAAAATAGAGATCTTAAACAAGCAGAAGCACAGACTCAATTTAGGATTACCTGTTGAGTTATTGTAATTACACAACTCACCAACAGAGCCGTTTAGAAGGTAATTACGCAACTGATTCTCAGGGTGACAGGTATAGGCAGAATTTTACATGAAACCTAAAAAGGTTGAACTTCCAATTGGATGCAGTGTTTTCTGTGCACCTAACTGGAGCTTCCTGAAGACTGTAGCCTAAATGTGTATTTTAATAAAGTATGCTTCTGTTATATTGTATTGCCGTACAGTTCCCCAGTGGAGGGAGATCAGAGAGGAGAAGGTCAAAATAAATGCTATATAGATATTGAAGTCTGTTCAGTGAGACTTTACAAAGGAGGATTTGAAAGATGACTATTTTTATTAGTGCAGATGCATACAATATAAACTGATTTTTTTTTTTGTGCAAATGTCAATTACAGCATACATATTGTTCACTGATGATTATGTCATTGGTCAAGAGGGAGGAGAGTCCCCAAATGAATGATTAATAATCAATGTGTCTGGGTTCTTACTTTATTCCTCAGAAAGGAAGAATGAATTACTGGTGTCTCTTCCAAAAATGATGAAATCTCCCAGAAATAGGTCACACCACCAACATCTGTACACAGAGGGGCCCCCATGTAAGTGGATTTCCTTGTTGTGAGCATGGAGCCTCAGCCTCCCCTACTATAACACTGCTTCACCTCCCTACACTCTGATGCAATTAGGGAGGAAAAGCAATGTGGCTCAGAATCCTATTAATTTTTCATATAATCATGAAAAGCTCAGAGAGGGTGGAGAAATACCTGGGGAAAAGGAGTCTGAAGGAGGTCCACAGTAGTGCCTAAGCATGCGGTCTCTCTCTATAGGTGAACCCAAGTCTTCCACTGAGTTTGGGCCAACAGAAGGCAAATCAGACTGGGGCCCCAGGGGAATGAGAAAGATGAAGAATAGTTCCTGGAGAAATACTTACTCTCTGATATTCAGTGATAAACTATCCCAAAGTAGATACAAGATCCATTAAATATTTGCATGTATCTGTAAGTTCAATGTTAACATGGACCATCATTCCTCTTGGAAAAAAAACAAACACATCACTTTACATTAACAAATGCAAGTCAGATGGCATCAGAAGAAGTATTTTGTAGGAGCATATGGTAGTTTGTTTGTTTCTTTCCCCCCCCCAAAGGGAGAAATCATATGCTAGAATGAATGGTTTTGTAATTATCAATCTCTGTCAGTAGCAGAGTAGGGAAACTACTTTAGCTTACTCCTGTATTGTGTGCTAGGTGCCAGTTAGATATGCCTCCAGGCAAGTTTAACTTGTGCACTCTCCTTTTGTCAAGCACCCCATGCCTCTTCTTAAGGAAACCTGCTAATTTCAACAGCTAAGTTGCATGCTCTGTTTCTTTCTTTTTCCCCCCTCACGCTGTCTGTCTCTCTTCTTTATCCTTCTACTGCTGCTGCTACTTCCTAGATGAGATCACAAAAACCTGAATCTGATAAACTGAAGTGCTGGTATTCAAAAGCACTGATTATTTTATGCTAATGAATGAACCATCTAGTAAGACAATATTTCACTTGTTGTGCCCTCCTGGTGGTAGCGCAAAATAAATCCAACAGCGTCTTTAATTAACTAAAGAAAGTAGAAACAAGTCTCTGTGGGTTAATAATATTTATGGCCTAAATTGAACAAACGAAGGAAAGGGAGAAAAATAAAGAGGGGCAATTCAGAGAAGAACATAACTAATACAAAATTCTCATGTATTCTGGAAAGCACATCTGTAAAGACCTGTAAACAAGGCACAATCCTATATGAGGCAAAGCACTAAAAGGTGATCACTGAAGAGTTGGTTAGAAAATGTGTTTTTGTATTTGTGAAAAAAAAAAAAAAGAATTAAAGCAAATATCTCTTGAAGAAAACCTAGATCTTGGTGTCTACGCAGGAGTCAGATCATTTTTATCCATAAAACACACAGTATCATATGATGCATGAACCTTAATTCAAGTAGCTCAACAACATGAATAAGAAAATGCCAGGTCCATTTAACTGTGTCCTTTGTCAAATGCCAATAGAGATGGTGACTTTTTATAAATATCCAGTAGTTAGAAATATAAAACACTGTAAATAGATAAGGCTACATGGGTTGTATTAACGTGGGAATGTGGGGTCATCTCACCCATTTACAATTCCTATTCTTTGGCTAGAGACACACATTTCGTTCTAGCCCTTAAAATATCCTGTGGATCTGAAACACTCTTAGAAAGAAGTCGGGACAGACCTACATCAAAGAAGATCCCAGGAAAAGCATCAGGGCTCCATGCCACCAGGCTAGCTCCAAGGGATCTCAGAAATTTAACTCTAGGGGAAGTACAGATGCACTTTCAGCAGCGCAGCCGTATTGCAGACTATTTCATGCGTTTCTTACTGGAACACACACTTTTTGGATTGCATCTAAGCAAAGAATCCATGTAGAACTAGAAGCCCCAGCAATGCAAGTGGAAAACACTTCAAGAACAGACAGCTGAATCTACTGTTGTTATTGAAACCTTTACTTGAGCTTGTGAGACTTGTTCTTTCCTCAAATTACTTCAATTTAATTGAGAAGTCTGTATTCACACTGGGGCCATTAGCATGCTGGGATTAAAATGATGAGCATTTCCTCAAGGCTGTCTATTTGTATGACAGAGCGAAGACTGAACTTCTTAGCAGGTGTGCAGCTAAATATAGATCAATGACAATGCAACATATTTGAGATTTGCCTTGACCACATGTGCTAAGAAATTCTTTGTAGTCCATCCCCTTCCTGCTCTTGATATTTTATGCCACCTTGTAACACTGTAATGTGATAGAAAGTACAGCAATAACAGCAGAGAGGCAAAGCTCTTAACTGCAGCAACTGAGGACAAGCCCAAATGAAGCAGCCATAGACACAGATGCAAAGGAAAAGAGCTGCTTACCTTTCAAAGGTAATACCTTCAGGTAACACTTTCAGGTATGCAGGAATCTCCAGCAGGATACCCTTGCCTCCATTGCCAACCCTTAAATGAGGTCTGGGATGGGGTGGATCCTGACTCCACCCCTTCCAGTCACTCAGGGGCATTGCATGCACCTGAGCTCCCCTGGGTTGGCCCAGCCTTCCCATCAGGTGCTCAATCTCTGGTTCAGGCTGTGACTTAGCATTTCTGCTACACACCTTTAGATTGCTGTGTCTTGATATCACTGCAGCATTGTCTGATTCAGGATTTACAACATTTATTGACAGCAGGAAAACATATTCCCCCTTAAAACTCTATAATTCTTCAGATTATAATGCTGACTATGATCTCATTGCCCATTGCTCAGTGTCTAAACCACACTGTTTAAGTTGGATAGACATTTCAGGATGATATGTAAAAAGATTTGTTAATGCTATGAGATCGATTCGCTGCAATGAATTTAAAACAGAGAATACTTACTGACGTGTGTCACTATATCACACAATCTGTTGATACACAGTCTTGTTTGTAAAACCTAAGGGATACTAAAGGTCCACCATAAGGTAACCTCCAAACAGAAAAGCAATAAAATGTGCCAATGAAGAAAAAAAATATTCATGAAAACACATAAGAAATTATGAGAAATATTTTAGTAGTCATCCATCCAGCAACAATTTTTCTGACTCACCTCATTAGTGCACTCATTGTCTTCAACTACAGTTGCAAAGCATTGTCCAAAGTCACCTCTCCACCCGAGTGATGGGAGCAGGGAGTTTCTCCTTCTCCTTCCCAAGACATGCACCCATTGGAGCAGTGGGAGATGGACCTGCACAAAGGGGTAGAATTGCTCAAAAATAAGTGCTGGGAAGAAGCAAGCCAGAGAAGGGAGCAAAGGAGCCTCTCCAGGAGCCTCACCACAAGACATACCACAGGCAGCACCTTGCATTCTCCTTCTATCCCTACTGTGAGAGTTTGGCTGGATGGTCACAGAATGACACCATGTCCACACCGCCATTATCTCTTCTATCCTCAGGAACTGGATAACCACATGCTTGGAGCGCCTTTATTTCTGAGAGCTACTGCTGCAGCTTGCAGGTCCATGATCTGTGTTTGCTTTCCCTTCCTCCACAGTGCTGAATGACAAAAACAGAGATGCATAAGCAAGAGGGTGGATAAACTGTGAAAAAGATTTTAGAAATGAACAAGCCAAACTCCATTCACACCAGTAATCTACCAGTTCCCCTTCCACTCCGCTGAAGCTATCACGGCCCAGAAACATTAGGTTCACTCTATTTTTATATTGCAAATAGTAGTTTGTTTGATTTAAAAAAATTAATGCCAATTAAATGTCATCACTTATCTACATGCAAGACAAACATGAGACAGCACACTAATTTTACGCACATTACTCTTTATGTAACTGGAAATGTGTCACAAATGCACATGTATAGAAGGGGTACATGTAGAACTTCAAATTCCTCTTCGAATTTTTTCTCTGCTCATGCTAGATGATTTTTGTCAATATTTTAATTTCAGTTGGGAAGGGTGGAATCAAAGAGTGACATCTGGGAAAATTATTGTCAGCAAACTGATGACTACATACCATAATTAAGAAATAATGTAAAGAAGGAAGAAACTTGATACAAATTCTATTGCATTTCTGTGAATTTACTACTAAAGAATCAAAAAGACATATTTAGAAATAAGCAATATTTCTACACAATATTCACTAATGTATAGTATCGTAAGATGTATTATATACATAAATGATCATTTCTGTAATCATAAGAATATTAATGAAGCAGCTAATAAATAAAATAAGCACCAAAGGACAAGAATATGACCTTAAAATCCTTACTCAGCTGCCCTATTAACTTTCTGAACACTACTGAAAGTGTGTGTCAGCTGCTTAAATTAAAGGGAGAGTAATTAAAATTACACAAATAATAGGTGACTGGGGTCAGTCTCCATCACCCTATCTCCTGTATTTCAGAGCATTTAACATTTTTTCCATCAATATACAATCTTAATTTTCCCTGCACATCTCTCAGGTACTCCTGGTTTAAAAACAACTTATCATGATAAGCATAGCTGTTAACTGATGGTCAGAGCACAAGTTTTAGGGCTATACTCAAATCTCTTCCCACGGTGTACCAGGTGAGTTGATTTCTTTGAGTATCTTTCAGTATCTTTTTTTAAGCAAGTGCTTTGAGTACAGAAAAAAAGAAAAAAAAGAAGAAAGAAAACTCAGATCTATATTTCAGATCTATACCTAAGATCCCTTTTTCCATGACACACAGCAAATGAGCAAAAAAGTCATACTCACACTCTTGTCTTGGACATTAAAAGTCACAAGTGGAACAGAGAGCCTCAATAATAACCCAGACTTTCGTATTTTTACTGTAATAATAGTAATAATCATAATAATAATAGACATGAAAAAGCAAGACTGAGAATGGAACCAGAAAAGACCAAAAAAAAAAAAAAAAAAAGCAGAAATATCTCCCCATAGGGTTCTGACCAGAAATAGTTCTTTCCTCAGAAAACATTGAGAGGCTTCTCTTAATGCCAAAGCATTTTACAGACTTTGCTGTAAGTCACTGCGCAGGTACAAATTATTTAATAACAACCATGCTGAAAATTTCTAGACATTCTAGTATTGTCTGTAAAAAAGTATTTTGAAGGCACAGTCTGCACGCAGCATCTAATGCATGTCTTCAGCAACTCCTGGAATGCAATAAGTAAGTGGAGTTATTATGTGCTGTTAGTGGCACGTATTGATAAGGGAAAGGGAAAAGTTCTAATGTAGGTATCTGCTTCCTTTTCTGGGGGGATTCTCACCACCAGAGGCAAGAGAGAAAGCGAGGAAGGAGCAGCAGCTTTATGGAGTCCAGTACATGTATGTGTTCCACAGGTGGTCACACCACTTCTGTGCCTTTCACTTTGTGGCATCAGTCCAACTCCCCGTGATAATTATGGAGGATTCAGAGACAACATAAAGAGGGATCAACAGACTCTGAGATATGAAGCTTTTATTACTGTTCATCACATTAATAATTATTCAAAGCCTTTGCAGTTTCATATATTGACTCATTGGAGATAACAATGGATCTTTGCCTAATTTTACTAATCTTAGTGCCACTAAACCTTTTTCGTAGCTCCCTCTGTGTGACGAGTTCCCTTAATCTGTTACAAAATTCACTCCTCATTAAATACTCATGATTATTTTTCCAAAGGATTTAGCAGAATGAAAAATATTCAGCTTTCTTCTTCCATGGTTCCACCTGTACAGGTCAACACATTTTTTGCTGGGGGGGGATGCTATGCTCTGGCTTGGATTTGTATGTGCTTGTTAAAGCTTTGATTTCAGTGGGACCTTCAGAGATCTGTAATGAAGTCCTGCTGTTAGTGCTATTAGCTTTAGCTCTGGAGAGCCATACATGAAATTTGCTGTATTATGCCTTAGGGTAAGGCCAGCTTTCTCATCTGGAAGAGATATTCTGATCAATGGTGAGTAAGACTGATTCATAAAGTGAGCCCTGAATAAGTAGAAAAAGAATTCTCCCAAAATACTGGCAGAAGAGAAGTATGGGTGAACACAAGCAAGAATCAGCACAGACTTTAGCAGTCTCATGTCTACTCTCATAAACTGCAGCTTTTTCATCTTGCCTCCCTCCCTTGAGTTGCACATGGCAAAATTTCATCAAAGGTGGAAGTTTTGTCTCAGAATTTACACAGTAATAAATCAAGTGGACTAAAATTACACCAAAAAACCCCAAAACTCAACGAGAGAAATAAACAAAAATCTACAACAACAAAAGGAAAACAAGTTACCTACAACTACTTCAAACATCATAGCTCCTACAAAGTGATGATTAATATCTCTAGCTCTGGTAATATCCAAGGAAACATGGTGTTTATCTTTGATATACTGGTACTTTTTAAATTATGTTTCCAAGGCTTTTGACTATGGAAAGTCTACTGAGAGTGAAGATCTCCAACAGAGAGCAATGACTCATTTGGCACAAAATAAAATTAGACTAAACCAAGCCAAACAGATTAAGCCAGTCTGCATATCTTTCACCTCCTTTCTGGCTCTGAAATTCTCCTTTATGTGTAGCTCCATAGAAATCTTACTCTGCATGATACTGAATTCAGATAGGATTCAGCCACTTAACCAACTATTAGAGATGATGGGGAGTTGTTCTCTTTTTGTGAAAACTCAGAAATGTACGATTCTGCCTTATGACAGAAGAGCACAGCAGTGGCTACACACTCCTCTTGCCAGTAAAGTAATCCTCCCTCCAAATCACGCCTTCTCCTCAGGAAAGATGTGAGAGGCTAAAATACACTCCCTCACCATACCCCACACCTTGCTGATGAGAGAGCTTCAGTATAGACTTGCTGCTGTGTAGGGTGATTTCTTGTGAATTGGGCCTTGGATGTGCATGCCTGGAGGTCATGTTAGGGCCATCAGCATCCAGCTGCCTTCCGCACAGCCATTCTGCATGGAGAAAGCTGGCAGGTCTAAGGTAGAGCACTGACTGACAGAAGATCGTTCCTTAGGTTTTTGCTCTACACGTAAAGTTTAGAGGTTTTCCTGCATTAACATTTCCTTCCTCAAGTAATTAAGGAGCTGTAGTCAATTCACTCTTCAACTATAACATATGGAGACTAAGTGAGCCAATACAAAAATAGAAATCTTTCTATCTATCTACACATCTCACTTTTCTAGTATTCATCTCTTTTCCTTGTGTTTTTGTCACTTCTCAGTAACACTGAAGACAGATGGGAAATGTAGTTTCTTACAAAGTCATTGCTGGTTAGATTGTCACTGAACTTGAAAGGACTTTATTGCAGCCCTCCTAAAAATTGTTACTCTTCAGTATTTTCCTAACCACCACCTTTTTGTGATGGCTGAATTTAAGAAGGAAATTGTCATTTTAAACAGTCTGTTTTTACAGCAACTTATCAAACAGTGGCCTTTAGCTGTTGTTTTGTGACAGCCACTCTATTAAAATCCTGATGTAAACAAGTGGAGAAGGTGAACTAGAAGTGCAGATATTTGCACAGCATTACTGTCAGGTAAAATTTTAAAGATAGGTTTTATGAACCCATTATTTGCAGTCAAGGCTTTTGACTACAGCATCTGAAATCATTTAAGTAGACAAAGTGTTTTGTCAAAACATACTGCTGGGAGTCAGTATGTAGCTTCTTTTTATGTAATTCAATTCGGCTCTGTTGTTTGCATGAGAGTGGGATATCTAGCTGGGCAGCAATAGTGGAGCTGTGTATGATCACAATATGGTGACTTTCCACTGTAATTAATGTTAAATGCCTTTTGTTTTCATTTATTGCCTAATGCATGCATAATTGTACTATACGTACAGAACTACCAAGGGAGATGCTTGAGGGCTTCTAAATACAAACAACAAAACCCGAAGTTTTTTTACAGTTATCCTTGTAGGAGTGGGAGGTGCCAAAGAATGGGTGCCCGCTTTAAAGGCACCAATCTCTGTGTTTTGCGCACCATAGTATTTGAGAGAGATGGGCATTTTAAGGAATTAGAGCTACTACTGCTCTTTCAGCCCTGAGCCCCCACCCAAGGTGATTTTGAACAGGACTGGCCTTGTATGCTGGCTTGCTATGGCCCTCTGAGAAGCTGTACAAGGGCAGCTCTGTTAGAGTACAGTATGTGCTAGCAAACCTCTCTCCACCCCAGAAACCACTCTGAAATTGCTGAGAGTATCTGCACATTAGGCACCTTTCTGAAAAACACAGCCTTCATTCACCAAATATTTGTCCAACCACTTTAGAAACTATCTGGTCTTCAAATCTCCAGCTCCACTACTTCATCTGGAGCAGGAGTACCAGCACAGAACGTGACTAGGGAGTTAACCAGAAGTTCAGCAAACCTGATGCTATTTGCTGGGGTTATCCTGAGATACAAGGCAGTACCCTTTAAATGTGGACTACAGTTATTTCATATGAATGATCATTTCTCCAAGCCATACCTTACAGTGTTTTTCATTTTAATTTTGACTGAAACCAGAACTTCTCCAAAAGGCCTGTATAGTTTCAAATGTAATTTCCAAACTTACTTCACTTAGATACTGCTGTCAGTAGAAACCATGATGACAGGAGGAGGAAAGGCATTTAGCTCCTCACACAGAAATAACATACCATTTTGAGGTGTAAAACATGCAGTTTTAAGTAAGCTAAAATAAGCTAAAGTAATAAAGGTGCAAGACGTGAAGACCAGCTCTTCTCCATTAGCATATTGGCAAAACAGTAGTAGATAAATGGAGAAATCTGCAAAGATAATGAGAAAAAGAAAGCATTTATCAGGCAGTAGCAATGATGAGTGTAAGGAGAGTAAGATAAGCAGCACAAAAGTTGTCATAAAAAGTCAGTAACTTCTTGCAGTAAGGTTATAAGTCTTTTAGCAGATTTTTTCCATCCAGATCTTCCTTTTAGAACTTTATTTTGATCTGCTACACGTCAAAGCCAGATAAATTATGTAAAATGCTCAGGCATCCTTTGCCCAGACATAATCCTACATCTGTGCACATAAATCAGATCATTTAACTAGTTAGAATAGGGATTGAGAAAGCTAACAAAAGGAAGAAAGCCACAATCACTGATGTATGTTTCTAAGAGCTGTCTACACAACCATTTAATACCACTGTAGCAGCATCAGTTAAGGAAGTGATTAGAACTGTCTAGTACTGTGTATACAACTTATTTGAAGATAACTTCTACCTTAGCATAGCATCTAAAGATGGTGCTACTGTAACAGTACACTCCACACTCCACATAGGCCTCCAGAAATCTCTTATCAGTTGATCTCAGTTGAGCCACAGAGCTGTAATATTCATATATTTGTAGTACCACATTTCAGTTCAGTACTTCCTTCCTTTCAAAATTAGTCCTGGTTGTACCATTTAATCTACACTGTTTTCTAAGCCAATTACTTGGAGCAATATGATGGCTGTTAGTATACCAGCCTAAAGTTCTGTTCTGCCACAGCTGCAGAAAGTGCACTGAAGTGGTATGCCACCAGCCTACCTCTGTTTGGCCCTGATCCAGCAAATCACTTAAACACCTGTTCAACTTAAAGCATATGAGTAATCCCATAGAAGACAAGATTATAAATTCTTTGAACAAGTTCCTGCCTAGCCTCGTAAGCTGTGAAAACAGAAGGGAACGTCTAAACATCTTGTCTGACCTCTTGTATACTGTACAATTTCCTTCAGTTCTGTCTTGCTCTTACTTTCTTTAGGATAAAAAAGTTCAGCTCCAACGCTTAAATTTTTGATCATGGAGAAACTACCACAGTTCTGCATGATTTTTTTCAATGATTAACAGTCCTTGCCAGGAAAAAGATATACTTTTTTCAGACAAGATTTTACAAGCTCCTTTGGATTCACTGAATCTGTTGTCTTTTTATTAATCAGACTGAAGTGGCATGGATTATCACATTTCTGTTTCATATACACACTTAAAGACTGCAATTAAATCAGTCCTTAATTTTTAGTTTGATGAACTGAGACAGTGCTTTCCAGGTTTCTCAGTATACAATAGATTACTTGTCTTCTAATCATGCTCCTGTCTCTTCTCAGATACTTCTTGTGTTGTTCTGCATCTCTACAAATCTGGTTTCTGGAACAAGACATGGTATTTCCGGAGAGGTCATTTGCTCACCTTAAAGGCAGTGGAGATTCCTGCTTAAAGGCTTGTTTTTCTTCACCAAGTGTAAGGTGGGACCTTTTGGCTCAGGTTCACACTAACACTTTTCACAAAAGTGACAAATCATGCTTCACCTTTCAGCCAATTTTTTCACTGTAACTGTTTTCCAGGATAAGTGCACTCTTCTTGAAGCACCCCCACACATACTTTTTTTGTACCTCATTGTATGATCTTGCCTTCACTGAAATGCAATTTGGTTGTGCCTAACTCAATTGTTCTCAAAGTATCCTTTAAGAGTTTTCATTATTCCTTAATCTCTTATTTATATGTTGCATTCATAGTCTTAACATTGTCTACAACCTGTGATGGTTTTCTTATACACCATGAATTAAGATAAAAACAGATTAACAACACACTAGAAATGTGTACTCAGTAGATAGCTCACTATTTGCAACTACATTTTTAAGAACAATGTCATGCTCAATATATTTAATATGTACCATATCGATCCTGTAATATTCAAGTTTTGTAATAAAATGTTTCGTGAAATCAAATCAAATTTTACATAAAAACTATTTCTCTCTACATATGTAAAACATCCTAAAGCTCTCATCAATATATATCAAATTACTCTGACAAGATCTAGGTTTCATTAACCCTTATTGATTTGCTTAAATTATGTCATTCTCCTTGCATAATATTACAATCTCAATATCACGTTAATATCTGCTTGTAACTATCATCCACATACAACTACAAAATGCAATACAATAATTATTTATATATTATTATTGTAAAAGTTTGTGATAGAAGTTTGGAGAACAAGATAGTAGATACACAGTTGTGAAGAAAGAGCCCCTGGACTGACAAGACAGAATATTCACCTCAGGAACTTTAACTTCTCAGAGGTGAGAAAAGGTTGGGGGGAAAAAAAAAAAAAAAAAAAGAAGAGAAAAAAGCTGTCTCTAAGGGAGAAAAGAAAGGATTTAAAATGTTATTTTAATGAAGAAGGAAAAACGGTAAGGAGAGGAAAAAATCAGCTATCAAAGATGCTCAGAAAGACCACAGTACAAAGCAGAGTGGGGGTTGTTAGAGATGACAGAAGAATATTCAAGGTACTTCTAATGCTAAATAGAGGACTCCAGGTTGCAAGATGAGTGACAGAAAGCAGAACACAAGAGCAAGGCACTAACCTTGTGTAAGCACTGCTTCTGTGTAACTAAATACTAATCATAGTTAATCGTTGGTATAATCAGGAGAAGCAGAAGCCATGCACATACAGAGTCCAATCTCATGAGATCTATCCATGGAAGTGACCCTGTCTACCATTTCAGCCTCCTTTCAGGTACCCTAGCCATAGACAAACAGGGAGTGATGCCAAAACTGGCTGGTGCCATTGACAAATACAAGAAAGTATTGGAAGTTGGCACGGTGGGCATATTCAGCTAAACCTGGTTTCTCTTTTGCCAGAGAAGAGTACTTAAAAAAAGGGAAAAAAGTAGTCTTTGGAGAAGGACACTTTTAACAAGATCTTTTCTGTTTGCTCCATTCCCCTGTGAGGGTTCAGAGCGCTGGAATTTCTGTAGGCCTCTGTTTGAAAATAAGCAGCTAATGAAAAGGTATATGCGTGGCTTACTACCCTAAACTAGTCCTCTTAGAATATCCTGGGATTTGCCAAAGCACTAAATGACGTTGGCATAGAACACTTTAAGGGAAAAGTCACCTTTATTCTTTGCTTTTCAGTATTTAGGAATGTAGCTTCAGTTTCCTTTGTGTTTTTTTGTATAACAGAAATTCATTTTGAATAGAGATGGGTCCATTTCTTTAGTTTTGATCTCAATGGATACCGAAGCTGGACTGCTGCGCCTTCCAACTCTTGCAATTTCTAGGGGAAGAGAGGGCAGCCAGGTTTAGATGAAGAGGACTGAGCAGTAGTGAAAAAAGAAATGTTTAACACGGAGAATCTCAGTTTCTGAGACTAGCAGAGTTAATTTTATACCTAGCTATTTCTGTGAGGATCAGATACAATTAGAACTTTTGCTAACACTCTAGGCTATCTTGTTTTTTTCCAAGTCAACCAAATTCCATGCTTCAGTGAACCTTCTAAACAGCCATTGTAACATGTGAATCTATGGTGTGCTCCTTGAAGATGAACCCATTCAGATGCCCAGGTTTAGGCAGAACACTGCAGACACTTGATGCCAGAGAATGTGTGCTACTCAATGGAGAACATGGTCCTTGGAGATCACAGGTAAGCCTCATTTTCCATATATTAGCTCTGACTTTGGATTATTTTGGTCATAATGGTTTTTCAAATACATGGTAGAAGCACAAAAAGCCACTGCTGTTCAGGGAAGTTCTGCATGTGCTCAGACAGCTTTTCTTCCTCTGCTTTGGATCTATTCCATCCCCAGTGGTAAAGCATAGTGTGGAATCCTATGATGATAGGAGCAATCGATACATTTGTAAGAACAGAGAGCTGTCTTTATCACATGTATGCCTTTAGTTCAATAAACAGTCTAGGTCTAATTTTCTACTGAAGGATCTACAAACAGCAGAGAACTTTTGCAGCATGGTACAATGTCAATCTTTTTAGCTAGAGGTTTGCTTGACTGTAGTGAATTTTTTCCCCCTTCTAGCTTTGGGGGTAGGAATTCTATCATCTGTGATTTAAAGTAAGTGATACTTTGTTTATAATCAAAATAACATTCTATTGCATGTCAGCACTTGATGCCTAATTAAATGAACAAAATTTTAATCCAAATTAGAGAGGAGAGAGAGAGAAAGAGAATAACCAGTAGAATACTGTGGAGATGAGAGTCTCTGCAACAGTAAATGAACAGAAACACTTTGGGAACTTGCTGAGAAAGCGTAAGCAAAATCTGTTGTTATCCCAAGTATCTCTAGGAAATTAATATTTTCCCAATGTTTTTTAAAAAGAATAATCTCTTCCTGGCTTTGTCTTTGCCATTGTATGAGTCTGGGAGAGAGCTATTGTTTTGCACCTGATGTTGAAATTTATCCTATATGTCTTGCATCATTACTGCCTATTGACTGCAGCGAAGAAAAAGACATTTTAAGAAAATATGTTTCAATGACAGAGCAAAATAAACAGTGGAACATATAACTGATAACTCATTAAATAAAAAGTCCATGCTTTTATCTGGCTCTTCAAACACATTTTAGGCACTTCAACGAGATTAGAAAAACACTTTTATGCCAAAAAAGAAACTCCTTTAATCACTTCTCTTCTAAGAAGATACCTGCATGAAAAGAGGAGAATTAACGACTCTGCTGCCACTACTCTCTTGGCTGCAAAAAAAAAAAAAAAAAGCATTTGTAAAATTTCTAATCCATTTGGTTCTTTCAGATGGAAACAGCTAGATGAACTCCATCAAATGCATGCTTCTCGATGAACTGGATGTATTGCACTGAACCGAGTACAAAAAAATTATGTGGTCAAAACCAAAAGCAAGGCAGTATATATGTAAACATCTCGCATATACAAATGCATCTTAGAATGCAGTGAGATCATACCACTGTTTGGTGGTTTTGCTGGGACTCTCTTCAGGATCAGTTGAAAGCCTGAATGTCAAGCAAAGTCTTTTACAGACTGGATATCTCTGCCCCATTCCCTGTCTTTTCCTCTGTCTTCAAGACTGGCCAAAGCTAGCCTTACGCAGATGAGAAGTTCAGCTGTCATACCATCTCCTTTCATTCCTCAGCGAGGAAGGATTGGTGCTAATGGGGAAGGTGAAAGCACACTCCTGGACCACCTCTCCTGCTGCTGCCAGGTGGTCTTAACGCTGTCTCACAACAGAAAGCACCTGTGGTTTTTTTTTGTTTTGTTTTTTTTTTTTTGTTTGTTTGTTTGTAAGGCGTGCTTGCACAGACTGGTATAGGTTAAAAATAATAGCCTCAGGACTATCTATACCAGATCTTTTCTGAAAGGCAGAAGTTCTTTAAAATTTTTGTCATCCTTTTGGAACTACCCTGCATTTCTTGATCCCAAAATACAGTGAAGACTACATTTTAGTCTGTTCGGACCCATCAGCACTGCCTTCACATCACAGCAAGTATCCTTCTCATATTTGGTTTCTCCAGACAGTAGGAAAACTGGATACTTACCTGACTTATGATAGGCATGCTTTTGATGCATGCCTATAGGAACCTTAAACTTGGGGTCCTACTACTATTGTGTCCAACAAGGCAAGACAGTGCAGTTAAGGAAGATGTTATTGTGAAAGTGACAGAATATATGTTGAAGGGCAGTGAATACGTTCCCTTTCAATAAAAGCGCACATTATGTCCAGGAACAGTCAAAAGGGTTAAAATACAATCTTTCCAGATAAGTTTCTAGCCATATCAGGCTCAAAAAGTCAAAAGATTTGAAAGCTATTAGTACTTCTGTAGATCATCCTCTTCCAGACACTTTTTTCTTTTTTCCCCTTTAACTGACAGGTTGCAGTTAAAAATTAAAGTAAAAAGAGGCCCTCTTTTTGCTACATACTTTTAATGGAACTGAAGCCAAAATAAGTCAGACTAAATTATGGGAGTAAATGACCTCCCGGGAAGTATAATACCAAATTCCAAAGAACTGTAAAGAGTTTCCTTTGATCTTTTTAGCTTCACAGCCTGAAATTCAAAATCTGTATTTAATTTTAGATTGCATATGCCAGCTTTTAAGTTTCCTTTCTAACATGATATATCATTTTAAATGATAGGACACCTTTAACTTGTATTTCTTGAAAATGCTGACTATCCTTTCTTTATTCTTTTGCACTATAAAAACAGATATAAATATTACTAATTGCAAAAATAATTTGGGGTTGGGTACTGTAATGGATAAACCATTGACCTTCACTTAAGAGACTGTGCCTTCAAGCTCAACCTGAGTTTCTAAGTGAAATGACTTTGATCTGAGACACAAGTAACTTCAGTTCAGTGCCCTAGAGGATATAGATCTAGAAAAAAAAGACAAGCTGTGCACTTCACTATATATTCTGGTTACAATTTAAGAGGTAGACAAAGGATGCTATTTTTCAAATGCGGCATAAAGGGCCTATTTCTTTCTATGGCCACAGAGTCACACTGCAAGGACTGTGTTCGTAAACCAGAAGTCTCAAAGGCACAACAAGCTGCATTAGCTCTTGGCTGGAGAATTCTCTGACCTATGCACTTCAACACAGACTTTAGATATGGGAAGCTGCAATAACGTCCCTCTTGAGTGCAGAAGAGAGCCACAGAGGTCTTTATGCCATATACAGCATGAAAGAAGGCACCTTTCTTGAGGAAAAGTAGATGGCAGCAGGTTGGTTGGATGCATAACATGCAAGAACGGCTGCTAACCTGTGAACTTGTACTGGAAAAGCCCTAGGAAAAGTGCTTACACAAAATGTTTTGTTCTTTGTCTGATGACTGGCCAAACAAGGGCATAAATATAGCTCAGAAATTTACAGTACAATAATGTTACAACTTATATCCTGGGGGAATAATTTATAATGCATAATTTATCCACTGAATTTAGTTTCTTCTTCTACTAATAAAATATCTACAAACTGGTCCTGATTTCCTCACACTTGCTCTTTTTTCCAAGTCAACCAGTCAATATTGAGATAGCTCCAAACGATTCAGTACATTTCACTGTTTTGTTTCATTTTTCAGATTATGAAAACGAACCAGCCAATCAACTCATTTCTTTACCACAGCATTTACTGTATGGAAATACCTGGAGTGAATGTAGCATTTTCTTTCCCATGAACCACAATAAGGGGCTCCCCATTTTCTACAATTCTGAAAGATTGGAGCATTTTTGACTGTGTAAAAAAAAAAAAAGAAGAAGAAGAAGAAGCCCTTGAAGCAAGAGGTACAACTATCTGGGGTTAGTCACTATAGATTCAAATCCAGCCCTTACACCTTATCCCAGCCAGCAGTTATTGCTACCTTTCTTCTTCCCAGTGAATTGCTGACATCCAGTCATCCAGTTGGTTTCTGTAAAACAGAAGAGGCCAACTGTATAAAAAGTAATTTTAAAAGAGATGAAAGTAGAAACACTGGAACAGAACAACGTAAAATTGGGTTGG
>JACDJE010000040.1:1515089-1542815 GCA_016647715.1 Pavo muticus
TTTTTGTAGATTGCCTGTAATAATTACTGTCATTAATATCACTAATTTGAACATTTGCTGCACAAATGCCAGAACCATTTTTTATACTTTTATTTCTATAACTGCCTCAGTGGTATTGTTGTATTTAAATTCAAAAGCCAGTTTAATTAACTGGAAACATAAGGCATGTAAAAATGAAACTGCATAATCTTTGATGTCCCAATTGACTAGCAGCATCTGTGGATAGTAGGAGAGGTTAAGAAGATAAGAGGGAGAGGTATCTAAACAGGAGTGAGCTGGAGACTCAAAGATAGGTTGGATTGTTTGCCTATGCTAACTATCTTCCAAACTTTGAAGACGAAAAATGGTGTGTCTCTAACAGCAGGTTTCATTATAAAATGGAATAAAAGTTAAGGGATGCTGAGCTTACTTTGAGAGAGAAGACTAGTAGGATAAAGCCCTACTTAGGCCTGAAATATTTCTAATGTTAAGTGGTTCTCAGAGAATTTCTGATATGCTGTCTTCTAAACCTGACACAGCACGTCTTTGGGAATTCGGCAGAAAGAGTACATCTCTCTCGGCCAGCATCAGCTCCATCCTCAGAATCACCTTGTGAAAGCAGAGCTTTTTAGGGTGAAAACATTCCTTTTATCACAGAGGCAGGTTTGGTGGAGAGCCCACTTCTTTAGGAAAATGGCTAGATGCTCATACTTCATTAACAAAAACTTCTCAGAAGTCAAGTGCTGATCTACCAGTTACTGCTGATCCCCTACCTATGAGCATCACTGTCAATAAACAAACTGCCATCAAAAGATTTTTTTCTGGATGTTTTTCTTCGTATTGGACAAGTTCGTGCACTTACTGTTTTCCTTCAGGTGCTCCATTGCTTACATACCAAAAACAGGCCAGCACACAATATTGTTCTTTGCCTTTGTTGTGAGTACAAAAAGATGTGAAATTAGATCAGCTTTTGAGACGTGGGTTTAGCTATTTGAGTGTGAATATCTGCAATCTTTGGTGACACAATAATGAAGGGTGCTGACAAACATAAGAGAGCCATACTTCTTTCTGAAAAGTTCATGGACCTCATCTATCTCCCTACTGCCAGCAGTACCTGGAAAAGGAGACTATCAATAAATATCTATATAATGATAATCTGCTGTGGTACAGGTAAATCCAGGTTTTTCAAGCTTATCTGCAAAGAGATGCCATCTGAAGATATCAAAAGCTCTAATTTTCAATAAATGAACTGAGTCTCTAATAGATCCCTTCTGAAACCATTGTTGCATTTTACAGATTCATTCAAAAATGAATTTTTTCTCTTTAACTCCCTTCCTCCATTATTGCTCTCTAAGACTTGCTATAATTTTCTTTGATATCATTTATTGATTATGAGGTCTACCCACCATTTTGGACAGCCTCCATTCTTTATCTGCACATTTCTCCCTAAACCATTTCCATGACTTTTCTGACATTATGTTGTATACATAAAAGAATCATTCTGAAGAGACAAGCAAACAACCCAAGCCTGTGAAGCAAATGAACAGCTCACCTTCCAGACCTTTACTAAGCCTAATTCACATTCCGAAGCTTACAAAATCTGCAATACTCTAAAATAAAAGATAAATATGAAGAAAGTTTAGATCACAAGTAGTGGTCAGCTCTAAGCGGTACACATGCAGCTCTGCATAGCCATGAGTGGTCTACACTGTTATCAGTGCTTTTTTCCTTTTGGCTAGTTCCTCAGCTGCTTTGTCTACTAATTAAGACTGAAATTTCTTTCAGACATGCTCTATTACAGATTCTAGTATCATTGGTCCTTGGCCTGATTGCTGGCTCTTGTTGTCATACCAGTCATATATGAAAAAATGGCTAAAAACATGCTCAGATATTTTCCTTATCTTACACGAATCTTGCAATTTAGTTTCCTCCTGGCTATTCTTTAATTCTGTTTTTCGGTTTTGACACTCAAGGCCTGGGCAAAGATATCATGTTGATTTAGGCTACATAACAAGAAGAATTTCTCCTAAATCATGCAGCTGAGCAGATGGAATTATCATGAACATGTGGAAAAATAATTAATAATCTACACATTAAGAAACGCCTTATGACAATTGTGGAATAGACTTAACAGAAAAGAGAGGGACACCAATTAAATAACTTGAAACTATGTGTCAGCAAGCTATTCACTTAACAAATAGCATCCTAAATCCTTCTTGGCTTTATGTAGCCACATGAAACATAGCTTCTGCCCTCGAGAGATTATAATTTCTATAGAAAATATGAGAATTCAAATAAGAGAAGAGAAAGATGAAAATCATCTGGGGAAAAGTGCTGTTATGTGCACACTGTGTTCATCCCAAGATCAGTGCTGGCATCTTTTCTTTCAAGTCAGATGAGGAAGAAGAGGTCAGTCAGGAAACATGCAAGCACTGTAAAGAACAACACCTTTTGTTCCAGGGCCTCAGTGAGAAGCTATCTCTTACAGGAAAGAACTTGACCTGATAGAGCTGTAGGAGAGAAGGGAGATGAACAAGCCATCAAGCCATGTAACTTCCATCCGACAAACTCTTCTGCTTTGGAAAGTCTACAGCAACCACTAACAGGAACCAGACCAAACAACCACATGCTTTTAAACAAACTGAAGAGTCATAAGCAGAAGTCCAAAAGACAAATTAAAGTGTATGCCAAAAGCTGGGAAAGATAATATTCAGTGAAAATGAATTTTTAGTCGTAAATAGTCCCCTATCATATTACTGAGAAAACAGTTGCATCCAGAAGTCTGAGTTCAGAAAATAAGTATATATAGCTTGTAAAAATAAAGAACATCCATGTTTTGCTCCCTGCAGTGCTAATTCTAGAATCCTTTTTACTAAAGAAAACTTTTGAGGATGATTCCTGACAACAGTCTCTGATTTGCCTTCCAGGTCATGCTACATTTCCCCTCTGTCTATACACAGCATTTATAAGTACTAGTTATATCAAGATCTTGGCTGGTCAAGAAATATAACCCTTCTAAACAGGCACACGGAAGTGACTAAACTTAACTAAGGGCATGTATGCTTGAATATTAAACGCAGCAAGTGTACCACTACCACTTATGTAACACAAAGGTTCTGGTGGTCTTTTGGCATAATCATAATACATTTCATTTACTTGTATCACTTCAGACTTAAGAAGCACAAGATAAAGAACAGAAATTAAATTAAATAAATTCTGACTAATAACCTTTTGGTCCCGCAAAATATAGTTTAAATGTGCATTTCTAATATTAATCAGCTAAGTATCTCATACCATATTTAATTTTTCTGGTATTAAATTTAGACCATTCATACTATCACTGGACAGACAATGATGTAAAATACAAACTTTTGAGTTTAAATTTTCTTTAAAAATTCAGTTTGACTTTGACCTTTACAAGGACACTTCATGTAAAACTAACTCACATTTCAGTCCTAAAATGTTAATGCACTACAAGGTTAATTGCTCTTATTAATCCATTAAACAAGAACTGTATGCCCTTTCTTATATTAACCATTATTTACTTTTTTATTCTTCCATCCAAAGTCCAAAAGCTCCTATCTTTGTTACAAAAACTAACAAAATGTTAGTTAGATAGATCTCCAAAAGTTAACTGGTTTCCATTTGCGTACCTCCACAAGTTCTAAAAGTCTTGGCATAAAAAAACATGCAGCAAACAGGGTGGTCAGCAGTTTGTTGCGATCACTTGCAGGAGCAGTTCAAGGAACTTCTTTAGTTAAAAAAATATTTCTTTTTTTCCCCTTGTCTGTGATTGAGAACAAGAGAGGAGATTTTATGTGCATATATAGCAATGGTAAGCAGCTGTAAAAACCTCCCACTCTAAAGATTGATGAATATATGTTTCATTAACATGAGCACATCTGAAAGACATTTGACACTTTGGAAGACCAACTATGGTTCTTTAAAATGCCTCAGCTGAAATTCCTCAGAATATGGTCTTTAATGGCCATCTAAGGAGCCTTAATTGCCTTCTCTATTTGAAAATATATAAAACCTTTCCTTCTGAATATATCTGACTGCAGCCCAGTTTACTTTGCTAGAATGTTTGGAAATACTCTTACATAAGCAGATGTGAGACCTGCATCAGCAATATTTAAAAAGCCCTTCTGAAACCTTTTTGAATTCCTCTATCCTCTTTATACTGTTTTTTTTTTTTTTTTTTTTTTTCCATTCACAAAACTGATCAGGGAGAACTGTCACTGATTTGTGACTTTAAAGAATCATCCCACCACGCAAGTACCAAATAATTAATAACCATAGAGCAAATAATTTGTGGCCATCCCATGCCATTATCAGTGAATGGCTTTGAAGAATGGTCACATGTGCAAGGTTCAACATCTGTATGTGGGTGTAATGCAAAGAAATCCAGAAGCTGAACTAAGTGGATAACTGTTTCCTGCAAATAACATTTTCTAAGTACTTCTAGCTCTAACACAACCCTGGATGGAGGCCATCCACCCAACGCTTGTAAAGAAAGAGCTCTCCTCCAACAGGGTGCCTATCAGTCGTACAGGTGGAGGGCCCTACAGGATGCTTGTCTCACACCCCTGGAGAAAAGATTGGCCTCCACTAATACATGTGGTAGCACTGAGGGCAGGCAGGAAGGTTTCCATGCAGACTCAGGTAAGCTCAAAGGCTTTTGTCCATTCAGAATGAAAAGTACATTGTACTTGACAATAAACCTGCCATTTGAAACCTCAGGGGTTTTAATCTTATAAATAATAGAGTTCAGAGAAGAAGGGTTTGCCAGTCTGCATAGCTCTGCCGGGAATTCAGATTTATGTAATGCACTTATAAGAACACAGTGCTGAAATGCATGCAAGTGTTAGGGCATTTGAGATTCAGACTATATTGCAGAAAAATATGCAACAGAACACTAATATTTCTCTCTGCTGTGCTATTTTCCTCTGCTGCCAGGAGAACATCCATCATTCAATGGCACATCAGAGCTATCCAGTCGACTGCATGCAGTGACATAGCTTTTTACTTTCTACTGAAGATCCTATAAGTAGGCATGATGTCCACATCTGAGAAAAATATTTGAAATCTGTAAAATAAGCCTAAAAATGACTAACATTACTGAACATGTACAATAAAATATTTTCATTTATTGGGACTGATAACAGCACTTTCTTTGTATATGCCAGCCTACATAGAATCATAGAATCATAGTATAGCTTAGGTTGAAAGGGACCTTAAACATCATCTAGTTCCACCAACCTGTCAATGGCTGGTTGCCACTCACGAGATCAGGCTGCCCAGGGCCCCATCCAACTGGCTTTGAGCATCTCTAGGGATGGGGCATCCACAGCTTCTTTGGGCAGCCTGTGTCACTGCCTCACTGCCCTCAGAGTAAAGAATTTCCCCCTAACGTCTAACCTAAATTTCCCCTCTTTTAGTTTAAAGCCATTCCCTCTTGTCCAGTCACTATCAGACCACGTAAAAATTCATTCTCCCTCCTGTTTATAAGCTGCCCTCAAGTACTGGAAGGCAGCAATGAGGTCTCCCCAGAGTGTTCTCTCATCCAAGCTAAATAAACCTAACTCCCTCAACCTTTCTTCATAACAGAGGTGCTTTAGCCCTCTGATCATCTTGGTGGCCCTCCTCTGGACCTTCATATCCCTTGGTTTGACCAGCAGATCCTTGCTCAGCCATGCTGATTTCCTGCCTCCTCTACTTGATTTCTCATGCTAGAGGATGGAGAGTTCTTCTGTTCTCAGAAAGTGTCTTGTATATTTTGAGAAGATTAAAAAAGCAGGGTTGCTGTCTTTTTTTGTGTTCAGTGAAGTCTTGAAATGATGAGTTTATAAAGTATATAGAAATAGAACTATTTTAGACCTATAAAACAAAAGACACATTTTGAATTGCTCCTCTCTGGGCATCAGCAGAAAAGTTGCAGTAGTTCTACTGCAAAACAAACCCATACCTCAAATACATTCAGGCATCAGAAAAAAAAAAAAATCCTACCATTTTAGAATGCAAAAAAAATGACTTGAAAAAGTAGCAGGATAAAATAGAATGTATCAAATGCATTGTGGGGTATCTTTGTCTGGCAAGTGCATTCAGGAAATTGGGAGCATTTCTTTGCACTTTCCACTTACAATGTCCAGAATATTAAAATGGCAAGCAAGAAGTTGTCAGCAGATGCGGTTTCACTGTGGGGATGTTATCACATGCAGCTTTGCTGCGTTATTCATTGCTTGCAGCTCTTCCAATCAGATAACCTTAGCAAACATGGTGCTATCAATTGCCAGATGTGGTACATGCTATGCAGCATCTAGTTTTTGATGGACTAAAATGGATCTGTGAATTCTTCTCTTTATCAACCATCAGTCACACTATGAGATTCACAAGGAGTATCTGGAAGTGTGCTGTCAAGTGCCAATTAGTGATGTTGCTGACCCAAAAGATAAAGAAGATCATAGAAGAAGCAGCCCGGTATAATTCTACACTCCAGTGTCCTTAAAGCAGACTATCGTTTGTGAATGTACTCCTGCAGATGAAAGGAAAACACGAGGTCAGTGGTTCCTGTCTTCAACAATCTTCTGCAATCTTATAATGAATTGTAAATAGAATCACTATCAACCTGCTCTTCCTGTGCTGGAAATCAGTGTGAATGGTTCAGGAAAGCCAAACACTGATAATACTGTCTCTCAAGCTGAAGGCTGCCCTCTTTCCTCTGTGCCCCTCACACTGCGTGGGTCCATCTGGCAGGAGGTCACCCTTGGCTCCTGCGGTGCCCTTTTTGGCTTAGTGTGTCCTTCCACTTCTCCATCACCATTGGGTAAAGCCACTCCACGCAGCTACTGTGCTAGGAACCTGAGCACTTCATCATTTGGAGACAATTTGAAGATTCATGAATCAATGGAAACGTCTGCCTTCTTCTCAGAACAATTCTCAGCACAATTTGGCAAAATGTTATCATTATCATTTAATATGGTTTTATCATGAGGTATCCCTAATTTCAGAAATTTAAATGATTTTTATAAAATCAAAAGCAGAATTTCATGCCCAGATGCTTGCCAGCTTGAACTGCAAAATAAAAACCCCTTCTTAAAAATGCAACATCACTACCATGTGCAGAGAATATCTGACAATTTTGGATTTTAAGGGACCAGCCTATGTGCAGTCCTTTCCATCTAAGGGTTACTGTATGGAGTAGTCACTGTAGATGCAATGCATTATTAATTAGCATATACAAAGCTTATTTATATTAAAAAAGCATGCTTAGTGAAGGAGACATAATTCCTGTTATTACCATCCCAAATAGCAGAAAACAAATATTGCATATAAAACTGATAAAAATACAGGATAATACAGCAGCAAATTTGGAGTATATTTGTGCTCTACACTCATTTTATACAGGACTGCTATTTTTCATGGTAGATTATGTGTGCCAGTAGTATTTTTCTGAGGATACCCCTATATTTGAATGGTAATATTCCAAAAGAGCAGTACTGGAGAGACACGTTGTATGGATCTGTGACACTTATGCTACACAGCTATTGCATATGCAATAGATTTATGACTTCTTAAAGTGTATACACACGGAGGAGGTAAAAATTACTTCAGAGGTTCCCAGGCAACCATTAGAGGGTGCAATACTCTCCTCCACACCACAAAGCCACTGAACAGTTTGCTACCAAACTAGTCACGTTTCAGAGTCCACTGAAGTTGTGACACTTCCCTACTACTGCAGCCGTTCAAATACCATTGAAAGCACATATCAAACAAACATTAAACAAAGTCGACCAAATTCTGAGCTTATTCATGTATTGGGTTTTATGGCAACGTAATAGAAGCCTGTCAATAAAGCAGGGAAGACCGGATGAAACTGTAAAACTATCTCCCTGTGTCATAATTTAGCATACTAGCAGAACTATTCTCTGGGACATGCCAGGCAATAAGAGGACAAGTCACAGCAACAAAGGCATTCCTAACCAGTGTGAACATTTGTCAAGGTATGGAAACAATTTACAATGTTTTCAGAATCGTGGTTCAGGTCAGTTCATTTTTATACTCTCCCATATGGTTCTGCTCCTTCTATTTCCAGAGTGAACCCTATTTACCTGGACGGTTGCTGTAGAAAATATATTGTTTGCAGAGAAAGTGAGAGTCATCAATAAAGAAAACTTCTCAAGATAGGTATATTGAGTATGTGCATTGGTTTGATCTGACAAGAGAAGAAAATGGCAAACAACTTGTTTTCTGCTTGAGAGGTATCTGAGAGCAGAGCACTGGCCAGACTGTATTGTGCCTTCCGGAGGCTCAGCAATAAAGGGACAGTTTGGGCAGAGAGAGAAAACAAAAGTGGCTTTCAGTTACATTTTCCCTTTTAGGAAACTGAGCCTACCAGCATGCTAAATAGCATTTGCACCACATTTTAACTTCTCCCCAACTCTGCAAACAGAGATCAGTTCAACTCTCCTGTGCATAATCAAGAACATACACCACTCCTTGTGGTCATGGCTCTGCTGTCCCTGAAGCTGGAAACACAAAGGTCACATGGCATTCTCTATGCCAAAATCTTCATGTCACACCACCTCTTAAGAGTCTGGACTTTCCTCACCATAAAAAAAAAAAAAAATGTTAAGAAATGTTCCTCTTGTTCCTAAGAGTAGATACAACAAAAACCACAAAAGCTCTTACAGCTAATTTCCTTCCACAGTAAAAATGCCTAAACACAGGTCTATGATTACTCTAGCTTTGTAGTAGATTAATATGGAGTGTTGAAAGGGCTTAAGAAAAGGCGTTATTTTTTTTCTTTTTCCCTAATGAATCATGCAGTCTGTTGTCCATACTGAAGTGACATAGTAAGCCTGAGCTTCAACCTTTCGGAAGCATCTAATGGGGTGCAAAAACAAAGTTTATGATGTCAGAGAGCATTTATACTGGCTCGCAAGAAACTGGAACAATAACCGAAGCACTAGCCTGTGATCTGGGAAAAAAAGCAGGACTTTGGGGGTTAGTAGAGGTTTCATTGATGGCAACTGCAGTGAGTTCATCTTAAACAGGGGACTGCAGTATTTACCTGAAGATGGAAAGGAGAAGTAGTTTAGCACCTCTTTCAGAAAAGGCAAAGTTCAAGGCAAAGCGAGAATGTCTTCTGCGTGAATCTGCACAGAAAAAATACTTTTGCATTCATGTGACATTGAGAAACAAATGACAGGGAATTTTCCATTGATAATTTAATTTGGGGGCAAGAGGGCCATCAATAACGTCATAAGCATACAACATAGAGCCAAGTTTATCCCTGAGACAAGCAATCACAGTACAAATCTTTACAGCACTTTTGAATTTGTGTCTATGGAATGCAAAATCTCAAAAAATATAAATAAGTGGTAGGGACAGATTCTAGCCCACCTCAGATCATCATGTCTTTTTGATAAATACTTAAAATACAGAAAAATGAATCTGTAGATCTGGGCAGTGGAGTATTACCCAGAGGTCCTGAACATCTCTGTCTCCTATCTATTTTAAAAGAAGATACAAAAACATCAGACTATTGTCATCTGTCAGGGTCATATAGCACAAAAATTCAGCCCTGACAGCTAGAACCAAAAATACATTAGGAGCCTCAATTTCTGGAGTAAAATTTACCCATTCCAAGATCCAGGTTCCTTTTGTGCACATAGAGCCCTCAGTTAAGCATTAAGACGTAATTCACATTCACATTCACAGCAAAACCTTCTGACTCACAGGCGCTTTGTTCCTGGAGGGCTGGACAACTGGATTACTCTTTAATTTTTGAAGATGGATGGTGGTGATGCTGCTGCTCGTCTTTTATAGCAGTGGTCAAAGCACTCACCCAGAAACTGGTGAACTGACTATGGTTCAGTGACCTCCTCAGAGAGAGGGGGTTCAAATCTATAGCTTCCAGCCCAGCCTCTGGCTGCCAAGTTAAGTCACAATTACTGGTGATTTGGGCAAGGAGGGCAGAGCAGGGAAAGAAGGAGAGGGGCAGTCGGCTTCCTGCTGAAGCTGCATGGCTGTTCAGCAAAGGATGTAGGATTTATAAGGCCTGAGAGAAAGAGAAAATTAGAAAAATGGAGCTTGACTCTAGCCTAAACACGAAGGCTTCCTCTGGGAGAAAGTAACATCTTCAATGTTGCTAATGTTTCTAATTAATTTAGTTTTAAACAAGGTTTTACAGTAAGATTTTTATATGTGTGAGATGGAGTCACTCCTTGATACATTTATCAGTATTGATGAAGAGGTGAGTTTTCAGTAGATGCCTGATGAAAGGCTGTGTTGGGATGTGGAGCCATGCTCTGTGCAGGGTGACACCGCGCCCTGTACCATCATTCCAAGAGCCACCTGCATCACTGCCCATGCTGAGCAGCCATGTTGTGCCAGCAGGCAGCAGATGGGCACACTGGGGCTGCAATCCCCTGAAGGCATTTTCCTGTCTTCGTGCCAGCTGAAGGCCAGCTACAATGCAGGATGCCCCATGCAGCCACTGAGATTCACCAGTAAAAGGATAAAGAAGTGGCTGGTATGAAAGAAAACTGGCAGTGGAGTGAGGAAAACAGGGGATGAAGTTGTACGTTGGTACTCACAGATGCAAGCAGAACCAATCTGCTTGCCAAAGGTGGTCTTCTCAGAAAGAGGCTCCCCTCGCAGCACTGCCCACGTGGACCCAGCTCTGTTGACAGAAAGATGAGGAATGTAAATGAAAGGAAAGCCAGATGTAGGCAAACTTCAGGATGCCATTTGGGTGCCCTCTTAAAGCAGGATAAAGCCTAATGAGATTGGTGTCTTCTCAACTTTTCAGTATATTAAACGCTGTTTTGTTTTGATTGTTTCCAAATTCATTCACCAGTCAGGTTACAATTATTGCTGCCCTTGGAAGAACCTCCTAATTTCCTCACTATTGTTCATTCAGACACTTTAGTTAGTCGCTATTTGGGGCAAGCACTGGAAATATCACAGGTTTACTGATTTCCTTTTCAATTTAATCTCTATTTTATTTAATCCTAAGGAGTTTGGAGATCAGGAGCTATGCAAAAAATTGCTTCTTTGTGCAACGTTAGCTTTGGTTGGCTGACAGTGAATTTGTAGCCACAGCAATGGATTTGATTCACCAGGGAGAAAATCATGCTTTTACCTAATCTAACCAAACCAACCTTGTTCAGATTGATTCAGCTTCCAGCCTTGGCTCTGACCTCACCCTTACCCTCAATCCTGCCTCACTTTCACACTGAGTATTTTATACAGCCTCTATTTTCTCTCCGCATAGCTTCCCCCCAGCCCCCTCCCAAACCAGCCTCCATGTTCTCCTCATCAACCATTGCTTTAGAAATCTTCAGGCTGGATGGGCAGGCATGCAGTGCTGGCAGGTGGTGTAGCTGTTAGGCAGCCTTGTGTATCACAAGAGATCTGATGCTATCAAATTTCTTTTCCCCCAAAGACTAAAGAGAGCAAGCCTTTGTAAGCATGCAGGAGGGGGATGAAAACAGTTTGTCTCCTGAGCAGCCAGCCTTTGTCATTTTACAAATGAAATCACTTTGGAAATTTAGAGAATTAATATCATAATGAAGACGGGAGTACCCATTAGGGTGGTCTAATGTTGCTCTGGAGATATATGATGGATGTCCAGTTGCTGTAAGCCCTTATTTGCAGAGAGTCACCTCTGTAGTTGCCATTATTAGGAAGATGTCTGAAGCAGAGGATCAGACACAACCATTGCAAGATGAGATAGTGTTTGACTGGTTTCCAGGGAACCGAAGGATACAGCCTTAGTTGTACCTGTCACTATGGCTCCCAGCTTTTTTCCCCCTTAATGTCTTTTTTAGCTGTAGGAAGTTTCTCTTTAAAGATTCACTGCTTCTCTAATAGCACAAAAAGCAGTAATAGGAACATAAAAAATGTTACCTGGATTGCAGAGGAGCTTCAGTTTATTGCAAAACAATTGGTGTAATTCATCATCAAAGCATTGCAATATGCTGCATTAGTTAGCTTTTGCAAATAAAGATAACCAGGAGATCTAACCTGTGGTGCATTGCTTGCAGTAACTGGAAACATTCACCTGCTGCATCCACTTCTGGAGATACCTATCGCACTGTCAGAGAAGTGATGCCGTGATTGCCATTCCTGGAAGCACAGCCTCAAGAAAGTAGTACTTCCAGGAATTATCTTAATGGGCAATTGAATCATCATTTCTAGCACTCCAGCATCTTTCCCAGAAGGACAGTTTTCCACAGGCAATGATTCCAGTTAGAAGAATATGTGGATATCCAAATCTCAGTTCTAATGCTTTCCTGGCTGGTTTGCAGAGAACAGAAGCTTGATGCAGATCTTAAAATTTAGAAGAAAGGCACCTGGGACATGGGATGCTGGAAAGCATCCAGCACAGTGATTTTGCCTGCACTTCATTTTATACTCGCTATTCTATCCAGATCATTTATTTTCTTCCAATTATCTGTGTTCCCTTAGTAATTGTCTACTGGTCACTAACGTTGCTGCTTTGTTGCATTATTTCCTGGGAAGCTCAATAGCTGGTGTAAGCTGCCGTGGCAGCAATGTCTTCTGTGAGAATTTACACCAGGGCAGTATCAGGGTTTAAAGAAAACCCGCTTAAATTTCCCTAATGTCCAGACTTTTTCCCAGCTATGGGTGCAGGCAGAACAGCTTGCTGTTGCTAGCCTTTTCAAATAAATGCGACATGATGGGGCACACTTCATTCTATATATAATCAGTACTGATTTGGGGGAGTAATCAGTGGTAAATAAAAATGAGTGCTGTTGAAATACCCTTTGTGTGTGTTCTCATGAATTACTCATGAAATAGGGGTTACAAATTTCTGCCCCAGTAATGGATCTGTACTGCCTTTATTTTTTTGTTAATATACAGTGGTGGTGGTATAGAGGGGGTTGGTTTTTGGGTTTTGCTTTTTTTTTTTTTCTTCAAAATTCCACTTCGTTCCCCTAAATCTTCAGTTTAGTGGCCAGATTCACCTTGGTGGGAGCAAATGCAACTCTATCGATAGCAATGGAATTGCGTCTGCATATGTCAGCGATGAATTTGGCCCCATATTTATTGGAAATACCTGGGCTGTAGTGATATGATGTGGTAAATCATGCTGAGAGCAAATCAAACAGACAGGCTGTGGCTGCATCACTATTTCATAGAACTCAGGTCATAATGGACAGGACAATGCTGTACTGCAAAATTCAGTGCTAAGGAAAATACATTCTTTCTAACCTTTTATGAAAATACTTCTCATCCTTCAAAGGACAATTTAGGCAATGTGACCACTACTGGAACAAGTACAGAAGCATTTAAAAGGCAAATAGAAAAACACCATTGCCCGGGAGGAGAGCGAGTGTCTGTAGATATTCCCATGCTTGTGCTGTTCCAAAATTCCCATCAACTGTTGCATACACCCTCCAGAAATAAAGATATTCACTCTCACTACAGCAAATGAAAGCAATGCAACACACCGGTTTTCAAGCCCAGCAAACTACAAATGCAATATCATCCAGAGAAGAGCTAATGAAAACAATCACATTAAACATAGCTCTTCAGTGCTTGGTACTCAATAAGTGAGCAGCAGGCTTTCTCTGCCTGGCTTACAGAAAACAGGAGGTAGCAGTTTGCAAGGAGCAGCGTTTTAATGTGATTGGACTATAACAGACAATCTATTTACAGCATGCTCTGGGGAGCTTATAAACAAATGTTGAGTAATTTCAGCCAGCAGTAATTACCCTTGCAGCTGACAAGGATAGCATGATACTTTCTCCTTCACCTTCAGCCCAGTCCAGAAGGCACTGTACACAATGGCACTTCTAATTATTTCTGCATTTCTATGGCTAAAGACCAAAGTGTGTTATTAGAGAACATTTTAGAAGCTTTTTAAAAGCTTGTTTATTGGGACAATTAAAAGTCATCACTATGACAGCAAATAAAAGGTTCCGTTCCTTGGCACGCGGCGGCAGCGAGGGTCTGCCTGCTTACCTTGTCCGCCTTGTCTACATGAGGCAAAATTTACAGCCACCCCTCACCACTGCTAATATCAGCTCAGCTGCATCAGTGCTAGTGAGGTGGGCAACCCTCAAGTGTACAGAGAATTGGGCTTTATAAATATCGTATTATCTAACCCTGCTTAGAGCACGTTGAATAAACATGGTACTTAAAATGCTGTTCACTCATCTGTGCTCGAGCTCCCAACACAGCTGAAGGCAGTGGGGGTGAACCCGTCGGAGCACTGAGGAGATTTTTGCAGAGCGCCTGTGCTGCAGACAGGGCTGCAGACAATCTGCCTTTTTGTCTTCTGTCGAAAGAAAATAAAACACAATTTCCAAAACATCCATTAACACTTAGATACTGGGGAAATACATGGCCTGGATTTGTCTCCCAGGCAGAGGGCACACAGGTGGGTTAATTCTGGGCTGGGTGCAACTGCCATGTAGGAGCCAAAGGGAAAGAAGGGGCAGGGATGGGACAGGACGGTGGCTGGGAGCAGGGCTGGGACCACTGATGGCACAGGAGCTGGGGTGTGCTGCCCTTTGAGTTCTCCTCTCCCCCTTGAGAAGGCACACTGAGGTCTTTTCATTTCCAAAAGCCATCAGGTGCAACTCCTGGAAAGCCCCCCCCTCACTGTTATGGCTTTGGCCCTCCAGAGGAGATGAGAAAGCAGCGGTGGGCTTCCACTGCTGGATGAGATATCCTGCTTTTCACAAGTCTAAATGCAGGTGCTTTACATCAGTAACTTACTAATAGGACAGGAATGCTCATCCTTACCTCCTCTCCCTTGGCAGGACTAGTGGCGGTAGCTGTGCCATCAAAGGGGAGATCTCCAGCCCCAGAGCAGCCTCAGGAGCTCAGGGAGGCCTCAGGAGGCAGCGCAGCCTTCAGCTCTCTTGTTTGGCTCAAAGCATCGTTTCATTTTTTCCTCTTATGTCATTACTGGATCTCGTGCTCACACTCTACATTCCACCATGGGAACACTACAGCAATTTCCACAGAGCAGTTTTAGAAATGTACAAAGTGCCATTCTCGGTGAGGCGAGGCATAATCAAAATGATCGCTGTAGGCAGTTGTAATTAACACAATGATTTAGTCACAAAGCCATACACCGCAAGAACTTTTATTTAACATTGTAACACACTCATATACGAGCCAAACTATCCAAAAGTAATTGGGAGAGGCAGTGAACTGTGATGTGTGCTGGTTTGCAAACACCACGGACAGTTTGGCGTTCGCTGAGCTTCCATCCGCCTCAATAAATTCAGTTCAGACTCCTGCTATAAGAATTGACAGCAGATATCTAATCCCCAAAAGTGGATTATTTACATTTTTTGATACGTTACATTGCATTACGTCCTGTCATGTTGCATCTCATCACAGGCAGATATAATATTGCATAACGTGATGTGACATGATGACAGACATCAGAAATGTTTTTATGTTGTTTTGGGTTTTTTTCAAGTTTTTTGTGACTGGTGTCCAAAATGTTTCTGAGTGATTTCTAGGAAGATCAAGGAGTAAGAGCCTGAACTGTGTGCTCCTCGAGCAGCCAGCAAGCTGCCTCTGCCACACATTGTTCTAAATTGAGCAGCGTTGTTTTGTGGCTTTAGGAACCCTCAGCAATGCAATTCTGCACATATTTTGCAAATATTTCTAAAAGATTCATTAGGAAGGAAATCAGCAGAACACATGTTCAATAACAACACAAAATGACAACAGCTGCTGCAAATTACCCAGGCTGAAAGGAAACCCCAGAAATATATTGCAAACTTTAACAATGTACTTGAGCTGTTGATTGTTCCTACCGCCGCTCTCTCCTCATCTCTGAGATACAGTTGGTGAAGGAACATTAATTTGTCCTTGTTCTTGAGACTGGCAGGTGTCACTTTGCCCAGTGTGGGTTGTGAGTGACAGATATTTTGCAGCTGATGAAATGAGAATGCAGAAATTCAAGAGTGCCTCTGGGATTTCACTGGTCATTTGTGGCCGGCACAAGGGCAGGGCCCGCTGCTTTGCTAATGCAGGGCTGGCTGATGCTGCTGGCGCTGCAGCCTGCCGCACATTCACACCATTTTAAATAATATTTGTGTTGGGAAGCTCTTCACACACACACACACACACACACACACACACACACACACACACTTGATGGTAGTGTGTAGTTCGCATCTTTCCAGACTGATTCTTCCTGGGAAATTGTTCTAACATTTTTTTTTCTGCCGTGTGCTAAAGCCTTTCTCAATAGGATTTTACCTGCATCTGCTGTCTTTAATTCTTTGGATAATGTAAATTAAATTGACTTAAAGCAAGGCATAAGGTAACACAGGTGAAGTTGAATTAAAAATAAGAGCAGTATTAAAAAAAATGCAGTTAATAAGATAATTTCACTACACAGAGGGCTTAGTAAGAAATTGGGGAGATTTATATCAATTGAAGTATTTCTGCCATCTTATTTATAAAAATGAATTCCAGGTAGAAGTGCACAATGCTTAGTGCAAGCAAAAAGAGGTACAGGAAACGAACACTGCAATGCTAAAGAATTAAGACTGAAATTTGCTGAATTTTAGCACTATCCTGCAGTTTGCTGTCATCTTTCCTTTAAGTCTCAAACCATTTTATTTGCAGGGAATGCAGAGGCTAAGATTTCTAACATTATGCCAAAAAATAATTATAAGTACAAGGAAAAGAGACTGTCTAAAACTGATGTCTTAGATAGACATTTTCAGCCTTCATTTAAATTATACTTTATTTTTTTTTACATTCATCAACTTTATTTGAAAGGAGAGGGGTTTAAAATGTTCTGTCGTTTCTAAAATATTTTTTTATAAGAGCTATAGCGCATATAAAAAGGAAAACTGTTCCGCAAATGCTGTTAGCTTTTTATTAGAACTACACATTATTTTTGAGGTGGTGATTTTCAAGAAAACCTGAGGATTTCAGGACAAGGGCTCATTTTGCTAACCGTGTTAAATGTGGTGTATATAGAACAGCGTAATTCAGAGACCCACTAACAGCATTTTCAATTGTGATAAAAACTTATTAACATATTTGCCTCTTTAATGATTAACTGTCTTTGAATATTAAGAGATTTTTACAACATCTTATTCACACCGAGAAGACTCTGCAAAAGGCTGAGCTTTTTCTTTATTTTATAAGTGAGGCTTCGTTTGATATGCATTCTGATTTTAAAAGAACCATAATATTTTAATCGATCTCTCTGTAAAAATCATGATTGTTATAAATGAGATACAGCCGTGCACATCAAGCCTGACTGGTAGATAGCAGGTCATGAGTCAGGAATTATATAAAGAGGGGAAGTAAAAACTAGAAAATTTTCCAATATGATTGTTTAAAGGAACAATTACATGTACTGCTACACAAATTCAAGACTTCAGCTGCATGTGTAGAGTTACCAGCCTTCATTTTATATTAATTTCCTTCCAACTAGCCTGGAAAAAATATCATTTGCAATAAAAAAAATATTAAACCTCTACACTATTAAGAAAAACATGCAATTTCATACTGAACTCTTCACATTCATGTAATGGATGACATTAAAAATCTTCGCAGAGAAACATATCTGATGAAAATGTTGATACAAACCCAGGCTGTGAAAACACTGGATAATGTCATTTGCTAAATGTTATTTTAATGTAGATAATTACTTATGTTAAATAATTTGAAAAACACATAAAGATAGCATCTGATGTGATACAAGCTTATTATTTTAGCATAATTCCATTATCAGAATTACAAAAATCCTTTTGAACAGATATTTTTCCTATTAAGCCTCTACTCTCCCCAAACCAATACTGTTTTATTATACACATGCACACACATGCACACATACAACTATATCTACACCATTTCAATTGATATTTCCCTCCCTACTTACAGATGCAAAGATATACTGTTATTCTTTGGAAATCAAATATTTTTTTCTAGACAGCATGTTTCTTTAATTAAACTGTATTCTTTACAGTGATCAAATATAATTAGCAGTAACAAGTATTTAATGAAAACAAACTGCTTCCCTTTGAAATCCCTCCAACATGCTGTACTTTAAGTCCATCATTTCCCTGAGATCATTGTATCATAACAACTACAACTAAGTATATGATTAAAAAATTGCCAGTTACTGACTCACTGCACACAAATCAAAATAGGTGACGCAAACACTGGAGATCCTGATCTGTGTCATGTGCAAATTGCATCCTTAAGATACTGCTTGCAGTAAACTAGTACGCAGTTGCAGGTTCGATGTGCTATAGATTTGCCTTTTAACTATCCTATTTGATATTATTATGTTCTAAGACATTACCCCAGTATCTTTGATTAATACTGAGTGAGATGAGAAGGAAGTGTGCTCGTACTGGACTCATTGACAGCGAGGTGCTATAGCAACTCTCCTGTAATTAATTGTGAGTGAAAGGGGGTTTGGTTTTTGCAGCCTCGTAAAACTTTTCCCACATGGCTGAACCCACGGTCAGGAGACGTTAGGCAACATTAACTGCCTGCACATTTCTGTAAGGCTCTGGAGGAAGCGGCTTGGCACTGGGGCTCCAATTCTGAAAACCTTGGGACACAAGACATCAGCGTCTACCTTTCATCTTAGCTGAGATTTGGAGAGGGTTCAGACCACAGAGGCTCCTTAATTCTCACTAATTCATTTGCTTTCCTGATTCACTTGGCTTGGGATAACCTGCGAATGATAATGAACCTGTAAGGGGAGCGCTTAGTCCCTTGCCTTTGAATGTGCTCGGCATGGATTGAGGGCTTTCTGTGAATCTTGCAAGAGGAAAAGAATCTTATTAGCACTGATTGCCAGTCATGAGGTTGCCTCTAAAAATTGCTCTTGTATTTTTAACTCTTGCTTGCATATAACAACCCCGGCCAAGGAGAGATGTGTTGTTTACACATTGAACACAGCATTGTTCTCAACATTTACTCATTTCTCTTTGTAATTTGATCTAATCATAACACGTTTGCTTTACATATGTCATTACTATACCACTATGAACACTTCATCATTTTTCCCATGATTATTCTACAAGTTCATAACTAGCCAAGTCCTCATCTCTTCACCCCCAGCTAAACATCCTCTTTGCATAAATGTGTGCTCTCTAGAATAAAGGGTCTCATTTTCTTTTTTTCTTTTGTTATTAACCATTTCAGCAGAAAACAGCTAATACTGCTTTCCCTGTTTTCAGCAGATTTCTAGCAGGTTTGAGGTTTGCTTGCGTTGGTTCTTATATTTTTTATAAAACATATTGTAGCATGAATAAGAATTCAAGCCCTGGTGATATATATGATAATATATATATATATAATAATATATATGAAAATAAAAAATGGAAAAAATGGGCTTATTCTTGCTTCTCTCTACCAAAGGAAAACTCATATTAGCACTATTTTTTTCCATTCATTTATGTGAATTTAAGTAACTGTAAAGAAGCAGTGGGTTGAAACCCAGAAATCTTTGTTTGATTGACTGAAATGAGACCACCAAATGCCTTCTGGAGGCAGCCTTTGCTAGTGCATATTTTCAGAACTGAGGATTTAGAATCCAGTTCCTGATGTGTCCTCATCATTGTCAGACCAGAACTCAACTTCCTTATCTAACACTGGGAGATATCAGCCCTAAAAGCAGGCTCTGCTCTGATCCCCTTCTTGGAGACTGTAGCTGGCTTTTCTACCAAGCATTCTTAGGAAGAGCACTTACAGCGTTTTCAGATGGACAATCCATCTTGTCTGCAAAAAACATTCTGCTGTGGTTCTAGCCTTTTAAATATATAGTACGTATGCTGTTCTATAAAACTAGTGGTCTGGCTTTGGTATTTAGTAAGAGGTTAAATTAAAGTCTGGTATCAGTCAAAGTGAGCATTATGCAACTTCCACATCTGGGACATCTATTCAGTAACCAGAAGTGAATGCTGCAGTGCACTAAGACAGTGAAAAATTATTTTAGGCCATTTTTTTTCCTTGTGTACAGATGAGGGCGGCATGGCATTTGACAAAATAAAAAATTGCTTCTGGCTTCAAATAATAAAATAATTTACTAGATTCCCCTTGAAATGAGTTTTATGCCTTTTCTGTCTAATTTGATGTCTTCTCAAAAAAACCTTCATGTGACAAAACATTACACCCACTGTTTCTTAAAAGAAATTGCCAAAAAAGAATAATTATGTGAGACTGCTACAACTCAAATTTGAACTGGAACTTCTTATGTAGGAATATGGATTTCTATTACACTGATAGGCTTAATTCCTCTTCAGAGGGCATGAACAAGAGCTGATCAGCAAACAGGATTTATGTTGCATGGTAATTCTAACAGTTTGACATTTGCTTGTCAAATCATTAAACATTTCCATAGGACAGTTACCAAAAAAAATCCCAACTTGCTTGGAAATGTCACACAAAAATATCTACATTTTGCATCAAAATGTCAAAACAAAACATTGATTCAAGCTGCTATGTTTCAAAACGTCAATTTGGTATTTTTTTTATCAGTATTTTGGCTGTATCTGATGTGTAAATTCTATTTAGAATTTTTTTTGAGAAAATTTCATTGAATTTTACTTTTCCATAGTAAAACAAAGGCTCAAAAAAAAAACCCTGTGTTTTTCAACAGTACTTTTTGCTGGAATTGTCTGCACAGCCCTACTACAGACAATAGTACATGGAAAAATACTTTTTTATTGAAACTTCCTCACAGGTAGTTTTTGCCATTTTTAAAAACTGCAAACGGTATTTGCAAATAGTATTAGACAACAACAACAACCACAAAAACAACAATAGAAAGAAAAAAAATGAAAAACACTCACAGTTTACTGAATCTATGGCCAACAGCATGGAAAAAATCCTTCACTGTCATGTGCAAATTCCACCCTCGTTAGATTTGTAAATAAACCAAGACAGCTGTAAATAAAGACACTTCTTCTTCATGGTATGAACAAGATATTTCAGTGACTCCTTATTCATCTAAAGTACAGTAGATCCCTGAGATCCCACCTCGATACAGACAAACCTAAGGAGAATATTTTGGAATAGCCAAAAATAAGAATACTCAGTGGAGAAATCAGATTCAAAGTATATCCAAATCCTGAGGATCATGCTGCTTGTTTGACCACGGACTATCAGAAGCCTCCCTACATTGGGTTTTTCACTTTTTGATTTTTCATCTGATGCCTTGTCCCCTAGTGTAATCATAGAATCCTAGTATCATTAAGGTTGGAAAAGACCTCTAAGATTATCTAGTCCAACCATCAGCCCATCACCATTATGCCCACTAGCCATGTCCCCAAGTGCCACATTTACTCTTTTCTTGAAAACCTCCAGGGAAGGGGACTCCGCCACCTCCTTGGGCAGCCTCTTCCAATATCTTGCCACTCTTACTGAAAAGAAATCTTTCCTGATATCCAACCTGAACCTCCCTGTTGTGACTTAAAACCATTACCTCTCATCTTATGTATCCTGGCTGCATCTGCCACACAGAACCTTGCAAACTGTGGGAATTACAAGGGGGGTCATCTCAGTGCTATGTTACTGTCCAGTTTTTTTTATTGTTGTTGTTGTTTTGGGGGATTTTTTTTGCTGTTTTTTTCACCAATGGATTTTCTCTGCTGGGACAATTTATATTCCTAACCCCTTAGACCCAATCTTGAGCCCAAGAAAACCTCTGTGAATTGAAGACCAGGAGCTGGCCATCTCATGCTCTATTAATCAACAACTTACACCACATTTTCCTCTCTACCAGCTTTCACTCATAGCACTTCCAAAATTTCTGCACAATGCTAAGCAGTTTTACAGTAATAAAATACAGCTCTTAACTAATCTATTATCCCTCTATGTCTGAGAATGTGAGCAAAATCGGAATGTAGAACTCAGCCACATTTTTCAGCTCAACTTGCAAATTTGCTAGAGAAGAAATTATTTTCGAAACCCATGAAACTCATGAACATTCTGGTCAAAAAGCATCAATTGGCAAGTTATGCTCATTTACATATATTTTCTATTAAACTTTTCTATCATAAAAAATTGCCTTTATGATCCAGACACATAATTTATTATGCAATGCACCACCACCATCATCACACTGAATTGCATTTTACGTGTTTATACTAACAGGGAAGGTGATCAGCTTTAGCCTTCTTTTCATTATATGCATCATTCATCCTCCAGCACCAAGATCTCTGGATTCTGTAGCATATCCATCATTATCTAACTGTCAACTGTTTTCAGAGGTTCCACTGCTTTAAGCTCATTATTTCTTCAGATTGGTGAATCTACAGAGAATCTTTCTGCAACATACAGAATTCAGCATGGTACGTATGTACAGATGAATGGTAGAGGTTTGTCCTTCACAGGCTCTTTGTACCTAGTTTTGCCCCAGAACTGCAGCATGTAATGAGCAGCAAATGCATACTCATAGGACTAAAAATAATAAAAAGTTAAATGGCATTAAAAATAATAACCAAATAGCTGCACGTTTGTATGGATGAGATATTGTGAATAATCCTAGCCTACACATTGTTCAGTAGTTTGGGGTTACCATCTCCTTATACTGCAGTCTACATAGACAAAGAGCTGTGCTAAGATAAGGAATTTTTTTTTCTGTCTCTGTTTACCTTAGTGCATTTAATTTAATCAATAGCTGAATGGGGAAGGGGAGGAGAATTGGATGGTTCAAGAGACTGATAATGGGATATCGAACTTTTCATCTCTATATCATTGATTCAACATAGGAATTGACACCCTGGATCAGAGCAGTGGTCCATCTTCTCAGATATCTCTCTGACAGTGGCCTGTACTAGATGTGCGTCAGGAAGAGGCATCAGAAACCCTGTAGTAAGCATTTATGAAATAACCTGTCCATAGGAAAGGTTTTTTCCTAACTCTTATTTACAGCTTGCCTGATGTTCACACTCAGGTAATCTATATAACTTTTCAAAAATCTTATAAATTCTACATTTTGTGACATATATGGTGCATTTACCTATATACACATGTATCTGCCTCTGCATGCAGTTAAGTTAAGTCTTGGCCACCAAGTTGCAATGAGTTCCAGAGGAGAATTATGAATGGCAAAGACGTCTAATTTCACTGCAATCCTTAGCTTGTCATCTTTCTAAATAAATAACCTCTTCTGCAGTGTTTAACTTCTCTTTACTAACCATTATCACTAGCAGCCCATAAGTCATCTTCTGACTCAAAAAATAATTTAAAACTTTCAGTCTGCCTTGAAATGAAGGGTTTTGATGCTTCTAATTATTTCCATTTCATCTTTGTGCTTCATCTGTTTCTGCTGCATTCTCTTTGGGACAGGATAACCAGAACTGAATGTAGTACACTACTAGGTCAGGCATATCGCTGATGTACTTAATGACATTCTAAGATTTTTGCTATTGTTTCTCTTCCATTCCTTCTGCATCCTAAGTGTGCTTTCTTTTAACTCCATACGTAGTAAAGTGTTTCATAGAACCATCTAGTATATGGCATAGGTCTTGAGTGCAACAGCAATGTATTTGGGTAGCACAAATTATTCCTTATGTTAGATTTGTCAAAACTAAACTGTTATCCTGACTATTCAACAGAATGTGTTAAATTTACATGAAGTTTCTATACTGCTTTTTTGATACTGAATTTTCTGAAATATTTGAGCTTACTTCACTATCTTTTTTCGTATAAATATCATATGCATTTTGCTTAACTAAAATACAGGAAAAAATAAACCAATATCAAACCTTGCTATGAAGTATGGAAATCCACCCACATGTATATACACATATTAACTTTCTGTAGGTTCACAATGTCTTTTCACAGTTTTCCATTATTTAAACAGCTTCTAATCCCTTCTTGTGTTCTCCTCCTGTGGCTATTTCATGGCAGCATTTTCCAAATATATACATACTTCAGAAGTTCAGTTAAAATACATTGTTTGGTTAATATAACACATTCTGGGCTTTCTTTATGTCACTATGTCACTTTCTGTCACACTGTTAATGTCACTATTATATAACACTAAAATCACTGTGTTATCATTCCAGTGCTAATTTTAATAGCCATAGTGAGTTGGCATTTCCAGGAACTTTTCTAAAGCCTTAAAAATCAGCCTCAGCCCTTGCTACTTGATTGACAACGGCTGCATTTACTGGGACATTGTGTATATCCAAGAGCATCTCAGCCACTTTTTTCTTAAATACCTTTCCCCGTTTTGGGTGTCCTGTTCCTCAGAAAAAAAAGGCAAAGGCAGTTGTCTTTGCTGGCATAAGTGAAATAGCTAATGTTCTCGACTCTAGTCTTAATTCAAAATACAAACTAAAAACCAAATTGATGACCTTGTTAGTAGCCCTAGCAAAGACATTATATACATGCAGTAAGAACAAAATGACTAACTCTTTCACCAAGGTGAAGGTTGTTGTCTTTTGATACTAGAATTAAGTAGCTTTAGTATCATGCTAAGCAGAACCTTTCAGCTTTTTTCTTCTGAGTTCATGCCTAAATGAGTGACAAGAAGTGCTGAGTCCATCCGGATTTTAAATATTCTTAACAAGAAGTACAACGGTATGACACTAAGTACATTAACTAGGCTGCAGGTGAGGGGTTTTTAATGCCACTCTAAAACCAGATAAAAATTATTTTTGTTTGTTTCTTTTGAAAACAAAGCTCTCTAATCCAGCACCTACCAGGAATGTTCATCTCTGGCTATGTGAACCTGAAGACCACCTAGAAACAGCAGCTTCAGATGTGCACAAGTCGCCACCTTCTTTCTCTTCTGCAGATTTAGCTGGACTGAAGTGTTTGGAGTGAAACTGCCAGCTAGAAGAAAAAAGTCGACTTAGTTACACTCAAGATTTGCATCACTTCAAAGACGCTGAGGATCAAGGAGGCCCACACCCTGTGCCCAGCTGAGGAGAGATGAAGAAACCAACAGTGTGGGATGCTTCTCAAGAGCATGTCCCCTTCTCCCTGCACCCACCCAGCATTCCCATTGCACATGGGCACCAGGCACAGCTTTGGGCACAAGAAATTCTGCTTTACTTCTCTGCCCGCATCCCTTATAGGCACATTCAGATAAGCTGAAGATCTACCGCATAGCAAGGGAAACATACATTATTCTCAACGTTACTCGTGCCATCAGTGTTTTCAGGTTAATATGTAAAAAAATATGACCTGAAAGCCTAAGACTGAGTTTCAAATGAGACAGTTGATTCAAGGCTTGGTTTAATAAACCTAATTTATTATGTGAGATAACAGAGTTCTGCAATCGACTGCACAGCTTCATGGCTGAAGTTAGTAATTCCTGTGAATAATGCTGCTAAAAGTATTATGTAGTCAGTCTGCAGCAGGCAGATGTGGTGCCTCGACAGCAGCTATCTGCTGTTATTGCTAAAATGCGGAAAAACCAAGAGGATGATGCATCTCAGCTGTAAATAACTGAGTTGCAGGGACACAGCTGGAGCATCACAGCTCCCTACTCTTGCACAGCCTTTCCTATAGCTGCAGCAGCATGCCACTATTGAGGGCTAAAGATGAAGAAGTTTTGTAGCTTGCTGCTGTCATGCTTGCAACAAAGCATACTCTTATCTTTAGCATTTCTGAGTCTTTTTGGTGTCTATGTTTAAAGCATAAATGTAGCACTCCTGGATGCCACCCTCAGTAGATGAAAGTGTACAGTGTTGTAATAAACAGTATAAAGCATTGCAATTACACCGAATGTGCTGGCAATGCCAGAACCAAGGCCAGGTAAATGAGTTTACCCAGAGGGTACTTCTGGGAGTGAAGGAAATGCTTAATTCCAATAGAATAAATAGAAGACTGAAAGGAGGGGAAAAAAAAAGAAAAAAAGAGTTAAGTGAATAGCAGTGGAGTTTTCTCATGCACGAAGGCATAAATGACACTACAGGAGTCAGTAATTTTTCTCCTTCAGATGACAAGTTGCAAAGCTAGCCAAGCACAATTACGAATGATTTACCTACAATGCATAAGGTATAAGATACTGCTTTTAAGTCAGATGCACCAGTAATCCTTTCTCCTATAGTAGCATCCCTGTCTCCTGTTCTACATCTCACACTACTGTGATTATACAGATTATAATCCATTTAGAAGTGTATTTAAAAAGCAGCATAAAAAACATTTTGAAATACAATCCGGTACTGCAGTCAAACTAACAGTCAGAATGCTGGGACAAGTATAACAATTTTGTAGGAAGATGTATGTGGACTTTGCTGTCATTTCTACTTCAGCCAACACTGCCAGCCACAGGTATAAAAATCTGGAAGAGTGAATTGCTACAACATTGATCAGCCACAGAAGAAAGTAGTTAGAATCTGAAACTTTAAAAAAATCCCCTAAGAGAATGCATGATATCTGCATCTACAGTTGCATCTTCATTACAATCGTAGGCAAGTACACACCTGTCAGACTCGCAGCCAGGGCTGTCTGTAGTGCGCAGTACCTGGAGGAAGGCATCCATGCAGCGCAGAGCGTTTGATGAGAAACTCAGCAGCACGCGGGACCTGCTGCTCAGAGCCTGCTGGCACGCCCGCCCCACAGCACCGCCGAGCAGATGGGGACAGCAGCCAGGGCAGCAATGCTGTGGGAAAGGTGGCTTCTTCGTAACACTTTCACTTCAAGCAACTTCTTGTCAGCAGTCAAAGTTTCAGGTTCATGGAGTTGTGGCCTCCTGAAACTTGCTGTAGGAGTGACATAGCTGTTAGTTTATCTGGCCAGCTTTAATAAATGGATGCAATACTATAAGGCTTGCTAAGGGACGCTGGCTCTCTGTGCATAGCAGAATGGTTGGGTTAGTGGATTTTCATACTGATTTGCCATTGCTTCAGTGAGATAAAATGAACCTGGAAAAATCTAGGAGACATAACCACCTTTTTTTTTCTGAGTTTGCTAATATCACGATGTGCTCCTGTCCTTCATAACAAACACTTGCTAATATTCAAACAACAGAAAAAATCATAGTACTTTCTATTTCATTCATAGTTGGATATGAAAAAATGAATTGGACATTCTCCAGCCTGAGCTGCACAGAAGAAAAGGACTTTTCAGCATGTTCTTTGACAGTAAATCTTCGTCTTACCCTTCCAGGTGGGAAAGTATTTTTGTTTTTTTCATGTTTTTATTCATACTGCAGACCTCTCAGCTGACAGCCACTCCTTTATTCATGAGCCTTTGTATGGCTTACGGATGATATAACCTCTTAATAACCTTAATCAGGTTATTTTTTATTGTGTTTTAATTCATTATAATCCCAGTAAGTCCGTGGAAACCTGTGGAATTAAAATTTATTTCTTTAATGACTTATCTTTAAAACATTAGCTACAAATGGCATTAAATTATTATTTGTCAAGAAAGAAACACATACATTGGTAAGAAAAAACTTTACAATGTTAGATCCAGAGGTTTTATTTAAGGGGAACAAAGCAAAATCCATAAGGGGTTGCCCTTTCTCCTTAGTTTGAACTCACAAGATAATGCTAATTTGTCACTAACTCTTCAAGTTACTACTTTATAGCTACTCCGACAACATCTTCTGGCAACATCTAAGATGTCCTGCTGCGTACAATTAATCAGTATGCTGCTTGGCAAGTAAGTTGTACTACAGCTCCCAGTATGTACATCACAGTATTGGTGTTGGGTATTCGACTGCTGGTCAGTGAGGTTGCAATGTAAGCACAGTGGTCAGTTCTCCCCTATGGTTTGGGTCAAATGTAAGAGTCCAAA
>JACDJE010000040.1:1553881-1593881 GCA_016647715.1 Pavo muticus
TTTTTTTTTTTTTTTTTTTTTTTGATAAACCTCTGCAGCTTAAAGCTGTAGTGGTTTGTTCCATATTCCTCTAGGTCAACATTTCACCTGTGTAAATCCAGAAACACAGACTGAAATGTACAGACAGTAACCTGGGTTCAAGTCTCAAGGTAGTTGATTGTGGTAAAACGTCCTACATGTGTGCTGTCATCACTCACAGAAAATGATTTTTAATTATTAAGGGTTATCAAAATCCTTCCCCCCCCAAAAAATAAATAAATAAATAAATAAATTAGTATTTGGAAAATATCCTTTGCAAAAACAGCCCTTCTGCAGGGTCTGTCTTTTACATTACTAGAAAATGTAGGGCAAAATCTGGATGTTTCCATAACCAAATAATACCTTTAAGTAAATGAGAAGAACCCATGCAGCTTAAACCCCTGCATGTGCAATTTGCTAATTTGGCACGGAGCACAGGCCCTAACCAGGGAATCCAAACACATGTGCTACTGCTGTCTGGTTGATATAGACTGAATTCCTGGAAAAGCACTGCATCTATTTGCAGATTTTTTATCCCTGTTTTCCTGAATCCCAAGTAAAATTTCAAATGAGGAAAGAGGTGCCGATGGGATTTTGTTTCTTTCCTTATTCTGATGCATGATTGTATGGTTTTAAGAGATAAATTCTCAAAACCGGAAAATAAAAGGATTATGAGCGAGCTTGTTTTTCAACACAGAGCCCAAGATTTCTTGCTATATTTTTTAAATCAGAACACTGGCAAGGCATTCTTTTACGTGTAGTTGTAGGGGCCTACTCTCTTTTTCCCTGCTTACATGAGTGTTTTATACCAGTGGGGAGAGCAATCCAAATGAGTTGGCTGCCTGCCAGTTCAAACAGCAGGAAGTTTACTGATGCTGGAAGCTTTATTTATTTTGTGTTTTATTTTGGAAGGAGGAGTAAAGAAAGCTAATAACATTTCAGGGGCAAAGAGTGAGTTGTTGTCCTGCATTCAGGCTCTGCTATCAACCAAGCATTGCAACATCTCCTATACTGCAAGTTCAATTTAAAGATCAAATCCACCATTACTTCCTCCTCTCCTACTCTCACTCCTCCTCCGATGGAACAGACAAGGAAACTAAATCATCTGAGTAACTACTACTACTATATAAACATGTATTGCAATCAGGGGAGGGAAAGAAGCAGTAACTACTATGTAGACCCCACTTAATTCAGTGCAAAATAATAGGTTCTCTGCACGCTTTTTTCCATATATTACTTGGAAAAAATAAATAAATAGATAAACAGAAATTACACCAGATTTGAAAAGATCTTTGTCATTTATAGGTGAAACTTATAGGAAATCTTGTGAAATTTTAAAACCAGCTAAATATCAGATGTGTACAAATGCAGTTTATGCTTTACAGAAGGGGTAACACAAACCCCACAAAACCTTTCCCTCAGAGCATCCAAGCACCATAAGCTGCCCTGAGGGACTGAGAATAAGCAGGAACATCCTTGCAAGCTGTTATTGGCAGAAGACATGCTCCACCAGCGTTATCATCAGCAACAGCAAATCTCAGGGACCTCAGGTAAAGACCTTCAGCCACAGCTGAGGTTGCTTGAATGACCAAAGCAGTTCTGCATATGAAACCACCACAAGCAGCTGGTCTTAAGGCAATTCACCCTCTTGGCTCCAATTTCTACTTATACATGAAATGGTCTCAGTTTTGTTGGCAGCTTAAAAAAAAAGAAGAAAAAAAAAAAGAGCTATCAAGGAGGATACAAGGAGCAAGCGTTACCTTATTTTGGTCACTACTTTTCACATTAAAAACACTTTAATTGTTGGAAAAAAAAATAAAGGTAAGAACGTAAGTATTCAATACAGGAAGCTATAAATATAAAATATTGATGCTGAATATAGCATATGGCTTAAAGCAGTAGTCATCAATCATTACAGTAACTCAGGTTCACATGACAGCTGAATATGTCTGAACAGAGTAACAGGTGCCTGATTCCTCGGTAGCATTAAACCCTTAACACAGTTATTTTGTTCTGCGTGTATGAATTGCATGTATGCCCATATATGCATTTGTGTACATGCACATGTGAAAGGGTAAATGGGAAGAAGTCCTGCCAGTGAGTTAAAAAAATAATGGAAAATATGTTTTCCATTCTTCAGGCTAGTCTTCACAGAAAATAAGAAACTGCTTTCCTCTAACTGTGCCCACTGGAAATTACCAAGCCACAGGAGACCCACCTTTCGTCTTCTCATCTCTAGCATGAGGCATGGGAGAAAATATCTGGTTTCACAGGCATCAGATGACATCAGCATGCTTGCATCATACTCTAAGTCATCCCATGGCAAATCCATCTAGCATCTTTTGAAAGAAAGAAAAAAACTCCCAAAACCTGAAAGGAAAAGAGTATTCAAATTATTCTTTTGCATATTAAAACATTTGGTTAAAGTAACTGGCTACTGGTAAAAGAAAAGATAAGCTCTGAAGGAAATCTAGGAAGAGATGCAAAAATAGGATACATTGGATTACAGCAGTGAATATATGGGTAAAGAGATTTAAAGAGTGAATTATTGTCTGAATAAGATTTCCAGTCTTGGAAATTAAAAGGTTCAGAGAAAGCTCTTGAAATCAAAAATATGAGAGGGTACTGACAGTACCATATAAAATGCAGAAGGTGAAATTGTCTGTATTGTTAGGAGATAAAAAGAAGAGTAATGACTTCTTTAAGTGAGGTGTAGATAAGGAGCTATAATATAAACTGAAGAGCTGGCCAAGAAGAGATACAGCCAGTGGTAACTCTGTCCTTTGGTGTGTATATCTGGTACTCTCCACCCAAGCTGGACATGGCTAGGCCAAGGGAAGGCAGGTCTTGATCCCTGGGGAAGGCATAGAGATCCAGTCTTCTTCACCATCCATTCCCATTCAGACCATAATAGCAGCAGCATGGACACGACGTGCAGCTGTTTGCAGTCATAGCCAGTCCCTCCGGAACCCAGTGCTCAGCAGCAACCTTACATTTCCCTGACCTTACATTTCCCTGGCAATGAAAACTAAAAGTAATCAGAAGCTTAAAATAAGGGAGAATAATAATAATGGAAATTGTTATGTAATACTGACAGGCGCTGAGGACAGTATGGGAAAGTGTGAAGAAGGCATGTGGCAGCTTTACCTTTGGGTTGGTACCAGCAGAACATCTCCAGCAGGCATGCAGGTGAGCTGTGCAGCCCTATGTCATGGTGAAGCTGTATTCCTCAGGCTGTCAGACCCCAGCCTTACTGTCTACACAGTTTTGCAAAAAATCTGGTTTTTGGCTAATTTTGGAAGCCAGCTGTGATTTACATCTCCTGTCCAGCAGCAGGATTTTCTCATGAGAATCAGTCTCTTTTCAAGTTCAGGACTGCCTCTAAAATCTCAAGATGTTTGGTTAAAGTGACATTTCAGCCACTTCCCTTCAGCAAAAGTGACACTGAACACAATAGCAAAAGAACTGAGAGAGGGCCATATGTAGACAGGCAAGAAAATCAGACTCAAGAGCCAGTGCTGTGTGGAACCACTTAAAGTCAAGACATATTATTTTATTATTTCTCGCCTTTCAAGCAAATGTGTATCTTTTGTGTCCACTCTTTAGGGTCACATGGAAGAGTGAAACCTTGGAGACCGGAAGGAAAGAGAAAAAAACAGACCTTGCCATAGTGGCCGCAATCCTGAGCAGTTCCTCTTATTTTTTTTACCCCAATATTATGAATTAGCTTCTTGTGCAAGAATTCAGCTTTTAAAAAGCATAGCGAATTCCTTTTCTAATTTATCAGAGTCAGCTTTGCTTCAAACCACTGTTAATCACTTGCATTTGTTTTTTTTACAAAACTGAAACAAACATTTGTAAATGTGTCATGGGGCACATAGTTGTACATCTTGCATACTTACACATACATGTTTTAATATATACACAGTTACATCCATAGTATATTCATCGATAAGAAACTGCACTGAAGTTCAATTCAACCTTGTGGTCAACACCACCCAGCAATTTTTTTCTTTTTTCAATACAGGTCATGCATTCAGTCATGCATTCAGTTCTATCAAAATGATGCAGTTGATCTGATTGCTAGTAACAAAAGTAATTAACTTCAGTTCAGGTTTGCTATAATTGCACTGCTACTAACTTCACAGACTCCAGAAAAATATAGGAGTATAGTTGAGGGGAGATCATTGCACTGCAGCCCCAGTAAGCACCAGCTCATGTCTTTGGGGCCTCCCCAGGGCTTTTGTACTAGCATATTATTACCCCTTCATCTTATAAACAGTCTGCATTTGCACCCCTGCAGTTTAACACTACTTTTCCTTTTCTTACTTTGCTGTTTGACTGCTGCTCCACCCGCAGCATCACACAAGGCCAAGGGCCTCTTTCCCATCACATGGGTTTGCACAGCTTTCCCAGGCCCTCGGCTTTCCTTCTTCAGACCTCCCCTAAACATTTCCTTGTCTGCAACCTGTACCTTTTCCACCATCAGATATCCCGCTCTGCTCTTCCAATCTGCACATTTCTGATAGCTTTTTTGCTTTTAAGTGCTAAAACCATAGGTTCCTCTTCCTTTTGTTCTCTCTCACTTGCTGCTCAGTAATGAATAAGTGGGCTCAGAAGGACCATCACAGGGAACAAACCTACAGTGAACAGGGCAGAGATGGAAAGAAATTAAGGTTTAAGAGGACCTGGATGATGCTATTGGTGATAGCACACATTCACTTGGCTGGCTCAAGCTTTCCAGATACCTCTGGAAGCGTGGATTTGCACTGGAGTGAATCTCAGGCTTTCTTGGTCTGACGTTCTCAACATGTGGAAAATCACCTGTACTTAAAATAACTTGCAGAGAAATCTGCTCATATCAAGAGAAATGTAAACAAAGATGATTGATTTAGAGTTTGAATACTCAGGTGGGAGACACTCCTACTGGCAAATGATCTCTCTGAGGATGTAGATATACAATACCTGGCCTGTTCCAGTCTGCTGGGTCTCACACACAGGGATTAGTGAAAGCAAATCCTGTTAATAGCGCTCATATGCCTGGCCTGCATAGTCCTGGTTTCCAGCACACTCCAGTATCCCAGTGAGCTGGACAACAGCTTGACATCATAGCTTTGATGGGATTTTCACCAGCATGCTGTCCTAAAATCACAACAGAGAACTCAGACCTCATCTCCCAGGACGCCCTTAAGCCAGTGTGATATGCATGTGTTCTTTATTAGATGGACCAAAAAGCTCAATTAAAAAATACAGAAGAGTCCAATTCAGAGTGTTAGTCATTCTTTCCCTTCATATGATAAGATCTTTTTCACATAAAAATGCACTGCAGTATGTATTAAAGTCAAGGTTGTGAAAAATCAAAACACTTTTGATCAAACTTGTTGGAAATTAAAGAATATGAACCTTAACAACTCATATTATGTAAACAGATAATAAAGTACAAATGAATAGATTAACTGGTACCCCACTTTGCATCATGCACATGCACACCTACAGTGCAGTAATGTACATTACTGAATAATAAATCACACTTTGATCCAAGTAACCCAAAGCATTTTACAAACACTAATTAAAACTTGAAATTTCTCTCTCAGGTACTTAAATAGCAACGTACATAATTTGTAGGTGGAAAAAGCAAGCCAAGGGAAAGGTAAATTGACTCAGGATCAGAGGAGGAATCTGAAAAACCAGTAAGATTATATGACAGTCTGTATCCCACTTTGTGCAAACTAAGGGAATGTGTCCTTCTTGAATCTAAAGAACCTGAACGTTAACATAGCTTTGAAAAGATTTTCCAGAAAATTACTAGTCAGAGTTCATTTAATTAATATAAATTCTAAGCTCTTACATTTTAAACTCTTACATAGACTTTATTGCTCCACAATTTCCTGATATTTCAGGACTCTTGATGGAAAAAGGCTCATAATAGGAACCAGCTCAGCACCACCTCAATACAGCAGCACATGTTCTCCCACAGTGACCACTAATTGGTCCTCCATGGCAGGTGCTGCTGCCTGCAGGAATTTGCATTGCATCGCGAAGAAGCACAGAAATGAAAAAATAATTACAGAGCAGCTGAAGAGAGAGAATGTTGCCACAAGCAAAGTGTGATCCCTCAACAGCCTGGCCTCTCCCCAGGCTCTGTTGTGCATTGCATGGTGGCAGCAGGGCCAGCAGTGCCCACCTCCCCACCTCTGGGTGCACAGGCAGCACTGATGGGCTCACCCATCCTCCTCCACCCCTCCATGGAGTTAACGTTTTGCCTAACTGAAACTACATCTGCTCTCACGAAATGATCCGAACTGCACAATAACCAAACTAAAGTAAAAAAAAGGCCATCCTTGTTTTTGAAATCTTTTTTCTGCCTATGAGCAGGGCTTGTTCCTCAGCACCAAGTGAGGAGAAGGGACAGAAGGAGGGAGGCAGCTCTATAGGTGTGGAGGAGCGGTCCCTCAGATAGAGTTTTCTGCTAGAATTGTTCATAAAACTTGCAGAGCACTGGGGGCAGCTTGATGACATTCCTGGGGTATTTAACATTATTGATCTTTTTTGACAAATGAGTAATGTAACACGCTCATTACCATTAATCATCCTTTTTCTAATTCAGGTAAACAAGGGGTTGTTTGGCTCATGCTCAGCTAATATCTGTTTTTGTAATTATTTTTACAAGGATCCTGTTTGATGAAATTCAAATCTGTATTTATTTGGAAAAAAATATATATATTGATGCCCTTTTCATTTTAGCCAAGTATTCCACAAAGGATCAACTTTTCTAATCATGCTATTAAAAAAAAAAACAAAAAACCAAACATGCTATTATGCCTTAGAACTACATTTTAATTCTAGTTCTGCTGTTTTTGGCTCCGCTAACATGGAATTCAACAGCAAGCTTCACGATGAGGCCAGGCAGAGAGCAATCACATTCCCATCCTCTCGCTTGCCTCTGGCAGCTGGGTTTTTATTAGGCACAGTTAAAAACCCCATATGTTCCCACCGCCCAGTGCTTGTGAGCTGCCCAGTGCTCGCTGCTCCCAGAGGAGCCTGCTTCCCTCCTCAGGCGCTTGCAGTGGTGTGAGATGAGGGGACGCACCGCTGCCAGCTGTGGCACCAGCTCCTGCCTTGCTCCCAGCAGAGAGGAACATCCCAGTCCCTCACAGCACCCTCCTTGCCTGGTGTGTCAGCTGCCCGGAACGGAAGAGTCACAAAAATATTGCTATTTTCTCAACATATCCTTCCTGATGTTTCCAGCCTAGCTCCACCTTGAGCCCTGTGCCCTGCTGCCAACAGCCGTGGTGTCACAGCACAAGCAACACTTCCCATGCCCCCAGCTTTCTGCTGTTTGCAGCTACATCTTCCAAGAAAGAACAAAGGTGATATTTTCTCCATTACCACATTAGTACTCCAATGCTGTTCTGTGTGTACTGTTCTGACAAGCTCATCAAAGAACAATTTAAATAGAGATGTAAAAGCACATTTATTTATCCTAATAAACATACCAGTAACACTTCTGCTGTGATGCCTCTGTTTCCTGAAAACCAGCACACCCTGAAATAGTATTGAAAGGACCAATTGCTTGAAAGTTTTTAGAAAACAGTATGTATTGAAGATCCAGAAAGTCACACTAATAGGAATCCTCTATAGCACATGACTCAATAAAGGATAAAAGGTATGAAAAATGCTCACTTTTGTTTTAAAAATACAGTACGAAGTATTTAGCATGTTATCTAAAGAACGGAGCAGAGGTAAAGATGAGATCTTTAAGGAATAAAAGGGAACTATTAGTAACGTGCATCATTAGATAACTCAGAACACTTATTTCAATTTTCCAATAAAGCCTTAGTTCCCAATAATCACAATAGGCAGTCCTAAGAAGGGTTTTTGTTAAATGGTTCAACAAAACACTCTCATGCCTTTGAATGCAAAAAAATAATTGAAACTGGCAAGAGTGGCATACTTAGACTTTCTGAGAATGCATGAAGAGAAAAAGAGTGATTGGCAAAAAGTGAATTTTAAAATTAATGTACTCATTACTAACATAAAATCTGTTCAGTTACCTAGCACTAATAAAAAATCCTGATCATGATGGAACCACTATAAGAAAACATCCACAGGAAACATAAACTCAGTTAGCTAAGATGTATAGTAATAAATACAAGCCTGACATCATTTTCTAGTAGAAGGATTTTTAGGGAGCATGACAAAGGTCTTCCCACTGCCCAACTCCTCTCTGCTTTCTGATTTTTACACCACACAGACAGCGATATCAGAATGAGAAAAAGCAGCTTGTTGCTACTTCTTGGCCCCTTAAATGTCCGATGGCTGGTTCAGAGAGAAAGTTTAGAAGTGAATCACTTCAGAGGAAAAATACCTAACGTATGATAGCTCTGAAATGGATCAGCTAGTGAAAAGAGAGAATTGGGGTTTCACCATGCTTCAGATGCTTCCTATAAGATCACAACGGGGGGGGTTGGAGACAATGAATTGTACATTAAGCTACAAAGAGAATGATTGAGTACAAATAATTAAAAAAGGGAAACTGAGGTATAGAAGAGCTTGACAAGGCAAACAGTCAGAGTGCTGACAGGGAGAGGTGCAGAGATACTGTCCCCGATACCTGAGCGGGTGTGTGCAGGAAGACTGGAAGAGATGGAGGCCGTCCGGTTCCCTTTATGTGACTGCAATTACATCAGGACAAACATGTTTCATTAAGGCAAAGACTGGAAAAAAAAACTTTACATCATGAAACTACCTTCAGAGAATGCTGCCAGAATGTGTCAGAAATTAGGGTCACTTTGGTCATTGGGTGAAGATGTGTGGTTTTCAAGCACAGTGCTCTGGCCATAGTTTCGCTTGTCCCACTTTTCAGACAGAGAACAATAGGAAGAAAGAAGTTTTCTTCTTACACATGTGTTATAACCCTCTGCTAATTAACAAGCTACTGAATCACTCCCATCATTCTTTTAATAACACCTAGTATTACCATCACATACCTTTGTCATTATTAATAATATCTGCCTATGACTGTATACAGGTAAATAATTGCTACCAATCATAATCATTTCCTTGGATAATCATCCTCTGCAGACCTTGATTTTATTTGTCTTTCTGTCTTTCCATGAATGTAAGGAATTTATAAATAGCATAAAGCGATAGGTGAAATTCAGATACATGGCGGTTCTGTTAAAATATTCCCTGATTGTCTTAGGTTACCTGCTGGCTCTATTACTGCTTTTCAAAAATCAGAAATCAAAGACCAGGGAAACGTTCTCAGCTTTGTAGTGTTTGTAGTGGGCTTCTTTGCAGCTTCAGAGAAGCTGCAACATTTTAGCAGTTCCTATCACTGACCTTACCTGTATTTTTGCAGTTTCAGCTTGAAGTTTGCTTGCTTTGATATAAATCATTGCAATGCTGCATCACCATGGAGCAAAATCACACAACACTGTAACAGAGGAAGCTGATAACCTGGGCTATGGCTGATTATTATTCTTTGCCTCAATAGAGGAAGGTACCTTGAAACTCAAAACTCCCCAGCACAGGATCCTCAGGCTCTGAATAGCTTATCAAGTTATTGTTTTTAAAGTAGCATGATGACAGGAAAACCTACAGCAGGCTAAAATCCCTGTTGTGCATACCTCTTGCATGACATGATACTGGATGTAATCATGAACGGGATAATTTGTTCTTTATACACAAATTTTGGTTCTGATGCCATAGATAAGGTTAACTTGAACCCCAGCTAACTCACCATGCCTAGTTTAAAGTTGCTGATGCCAAGCTATTTAGTGGAGTACAAAACCATAGTGCAGATAGTTATGTCCTAATTGGACCATTTAAATGGCTTGCAGATATTCTTTGGTCTTAAGAATGGGTTCAGATTTGCATTGATAAATACAGTGTGGAGAAAGGTCATTATCAGATTTACATTTGAGCATACAGAAAGCAAAGACTTGTTTCTGGAAAAGTGACTTGGTAGGGAGAGGGTGAGAATAGGCTTGAACCAGTTGGAACTGGTTGAACTGGGTCGAGGTATTCTCCTGCTCTTATTCTTTCTGTGTATCTGAGCCAATAGTTTCAGAGTTATTTAGAAAGAAACTTGTAGAGATTTCCATGGTCCTGTCTAAATTCCTTAGTGCTTGTTTTCCTTATAGGGTGCTGTTCAGCCGTGCATGGTAAATTCAACAGTATACAGGCTATTTCTTTAATATTCCTGGAGAAGGAACTTCAAAAGAAAAACAGGATTAAGTGCCTGATATGTTTCCAGCGCAGAGTAGAACTCTCTTTAGTATTACTGTAGTTACAGCAGCCAGACTTCCCAACACAAGTCTTGTTTATATTAATTTGCAATAATGATTTGCAGCTTTTTTTCAGATTTGCTTTTCCAAGCAAACCTCTTGAAATTAACATTGCAACCCAAATCCCTTTCTGCAAGGAAATTTAAACAAGAAAAAAAGAATAAAGGAGGATTTCTTATGCATAATTGTTTATACCCCTTATACTTACAACATCAATTGCTGACTGTTGACAAGTGGAGAAACTACCTGTCCCTCAAGTTGATACAAGAGCCCAAGTTTTGTCTATTGTGACTCGGTACACAAATAGCAGATTTTTTTCTCCTCACATTATAATTCTCAGATATGCTACTCAGTGAAGAGAGAAAACTGGATGCATTGTGTCTTGTGGGGAAAAAAAAACCAAAACCTGGTGTAAAGCAAAGATGGGCGATAAAGGTTCAAGGTAGTAAAGAAATGCTTACCCGTTTCCATGATTTCCCCTTTATTAGTTTGTATTTGTACCCATGAAGGCAAACATTGCACTAGTTTCTGGGATGAAAGTCCAATGTTAATAATAATTACCAATGACTAGCTCTTTTAAGAGTGATTTCAGCTCCTTATGATCAGCAGGCAGAAGAAGAGTTAGTATCATGGGAAACATCTTTATTTTCTTTATTTCTAGCTAGGATCTCTCTCTGATTACGCACAAATACATCGGGGCATGTAGATGGGTGCCACTGGACAGAGCTACTGTAGCTTGAGCGTAAGATTACTACTGACCTTGAAATCCTAAGAAGTGGGCTCCATTCTTGTAAGCAGTCAAGCTTGCACTATCTACAGTCTATTGACAAATGATTTATATATGGTTGTGTGGAACATAATAATGGGATTTTAAAGTATTTCCTAAACTAATCTCTTCCAGATCAAATGTACCAGGTTACAATTCTGCCGAAATTCTGTAACAAGATTATGCAGTTATCAATATTCATATTTCTATCTCACCTGTGTGTCCAGGTCATAGATTGGTGAGCCACTGGGTGTGGCATCATAGGAGTCAGGGAATAAGGAGACAGACCATCTCATGCAAAAGAGCGAGTACAGTGGTCCCCATGGTTAGCATTTTCAGCAGAAAAGCTGCAGTGCTTCAAATACTCAAATGACAAAAAAAGTAACGTCAGTAATGTTTTTGAGTTAAATTCCAAAGCCTACCCTTGTGAATGCTCTTTACCCTACACCAAAAAAACACAACCCAACACCTTGAGATATGTGAATGGAAACTGTTCCAGCAATTGCCTGAGATTCATGGGAATACAAAATTGAAATGAGAAGTGGGAGACTCAGTTTAGACGAGTGCAGATTCCCACACGAATGTCACTACCAGGCAGGTGAAAACCCTAGGTCTCCAAGCAGATACAGCAAGCATCAAAAGCCCAAGCTTTATTTGCTCCTGAGGCTGAGCTGCAGGGAACACCTACACATTACAAAATTGTTTTGATTTCCCTTTTCCCACTCCTCTGTAAGGGTACTTTGCTCATTCAGGCCAGCTCTGATCCTTTTTTCCTCTTATTCTCCATCCTTTTTTGGCTTCTGGGCATCTTTAATATGCACAACGAAGTGTCAGTTTCATTACCAGCAATCTGTATTCAAGGATATCAAATTTGTGTAAATTCCACAGCATTGCACAATGTTTCCATTTAACCTGAATGAAATTCAAGTGCAAATGAGGTGTTAGTCATTCATGAATAGAACCCTTAATGTGTAGACATGTTTTTTTAAGGTGAATTTAGTACTCGGCAAAAGGTGCCAAAGTGACAACACTGAAAACTGAAGCCCTCTACGAAAGATTGCAAAAGCTATGATGGGAGAAGGCAAACCACACTGCTATGTATAAGTCTGCTGATAACTAGGAGTGTCCAGCACTAGAGATAGAAAGAAAACTCAAATACTGTGCCCCTTTAAGGCTTCACTTCTGTAAAAGGAGTACTAGTTCCTCCACAAATCTACTGTTTTGTGACACAACATTTCAGGGTATGGAAAACAGAAATGCAGAGTTCTGAATCGTTTCACTTAAGGCACTCTGTAATGAGATCTAATCAATGCTGAACATCCTAAGGGGTGAAATTCTCCCTTTTTTCTACAAATGGACTTTTGCTATACTCCCAGGATAATCTCTAATTTGTTATTATTAAATGAGTGTTGTCAACCTAAACTAATCAAAATGATTGTGAGTGCTAGAAATAAGTATTACAGAGAGGGTTGAAACAGTACTTTCATACTGCAAATACTGCAAACTGCTCTTTAAACAAACACATAATTCTGAAATGTAAATGACAAGTGACATTTATCCACTAGAGTGGATCCTGGCTGGCCACGGAAAGAAAGGCCTTTCACTCACTTATGAAGGGAGTGTGGCCAAATAATCCCCCAGTTTCTCATCTGTAAAGCATAGGCTGTAACTAGCCCTGGCTTAAAGCAGTTTGACATATATGAAGAAAAAGATGTACACAAGAACAACGCATGTAGTATTTTCTTTAAATAACTTTTATACTACCTATGCATGGGCAAGAACAATTCTGCATTTACAAAATAGGAAAAAGACTGATGACCAAGATTTGCAGGGGGAACTTATGAAGCTGCGTAGCTGATAAATGTAAAGATAGATGAAATTCAGTATGAATAAACAAAGACTGATGCACATAGGAAAAACTCCTAACTTCAAATATGTGTTAATATTTTCTGAACTGATAATTGTGATTCAGCAATAAGAATACATGCTAGACCCAAGGAAGAATTAGGTCAATACTCATTATCAGTCAAAGCAGCAAATAAAGTTAAGTGAATTTTTAGGAAGGGTGACAAACCAGAAACCAACAGTATGCCTTTGAATAAATCTATGATTCATCCGCATTCTGAATACTTCTGCAAATACGGTCTTATTTCAAAAAGGTTATAGTCAAAATAGAAAAGGCCAAGTAGGCTAATGCACATCTGTACGTGGAACAACTGAGTATTCCAGGAAACCTCAGCTTGGAAAAAGACAACTAAGAGACAATGGAAGAGCCTAATCATGAGAGCCAGAAGAGAGTGAAAGGTCATTGATTCCCAGGGCATCTGTTATTCACTGCCTCTCCCAGTACAGAACTGTAGGAGACAACAAACATTGCATGTAGCTATAACTTTCTGATAGCTGAGAGCGGATAACATAAAGCTATAAACCAGGTAGTTTTGCCAGCACTGACTGCAATATCTGTCCATTCAACCCTCTGGTACTTCTTACATGTATCTTGACACTTATCCTCACAGAGTCCCAGAGAAATACAAGCACATTTGTGCACGTATGCCTGCATATGTGTTTTAATACAATGCTACTGCTTTGAATTAATTTTTAAATCAGTTCCCGCCCNCGCTTCCTTGTCAAATTGTAGATGAGGAAGGAGAGGAGCTACCAGCTAGCACTCATGGCAAGGAAAAAACTTTGTGTGACCATTTGGAACTTTCACCTGATTATCATAGTCATACTTTCTCATTTTTTTAATAAAACTAAAAATCCATATCTAAACAAAAGCTTTATTCCTCTATCAGAAATGAAACTTTATTCATAGTTATTAACCACTATGGAAGACATACTCCTTATATAAATATCTATAAAGTAATGAGTCTTTCCTGGAATAAGATGCATATTAATTAGATCCTACAGCACTTGAGAGACTTTGGTTCAATTCCCACCAGTAAGGTCAGGAAATGCATCCACAGTAGTTAGCAGCTAGTTTCAAAATCTCAATGCACCAAGCACGATGGGGTCATTCAGTGAAGCAGGTACCCCAAGGGAAGGGTAAAACAAGAGCCAGGAATTATTTCACATAACTGAATGGGTAACTCTGCAGCAGTGACGGACTTTCCATTCAGAGCAGAAAAGCTTGCCAGCATACTGTCCTTGTTGCCCACCCTCATTAGGAAGAATGTAGCATGCAAAGCAATTAATTGGATGATATTGGCTGAAACAAGATAAGAAGACTGTGTGTCTGTGGGGGGGGGGAAGGGGGGTGCGTGTGTGTATGGGGGAAACACTAATATAATGGTACAGTGACAACACTAACATAGACACACTAAAACAGCCCTGCACAATTAGAGATAGAACCATCTTTGTATGACATAGGAGCGCCAATGCTGAACAGGGTATAATAATGCAAAAAGCCTTCTACCCACTTGAATTTTAAATTCAGATGATGATTCACTATTATGGAACGATGGATTAAATATCTCATCTTTGCCCATGGACTGCTAATGAATCAGGCTCTAAACACGAGACATCTTTATGCAGAATATGGAATTTCCATGGGAACGAGATTCTCTGAACCTCTCTGTGTAATCGGGACAGTATTTTTTTAATATATATTTCTGTTATTTTATCAATTGTGACAAAGCAAACTGATAGGAATATCCACTGTAGTTCGTTAATTTTGTTTGGTTCTATATTGCATCACAGCATGTAAGTGGAGCAAAAATAGAGTATACTTACAATAGATTTTAGAAGGTTTTAAGAATTGATAACTTTTTTTTTTAATGGAAGATAAGATTTTCCTGATGAATTCAGGTCATAAAGGCAATTGTCTGGGAGAAAAACTGTTAACCAGGCTAAAAAAATTATTCTCTGATAATTTTTCACCACATGAGTAGTTGTGCTGAAAAAAAAAAATAATCCCAAGCCAATGGACACTCTCAATGCTTCATAGTACAAGACGCACACTTAGAAATGGCAGAGATGTGAAGAGACCAATCCTCATGGGAAAACTGCTCCATTACACTCCATACAGAGGTGCTACTCTTTCCCCTGCAGCATCTGGTGCTGGCTGCATGCAGAGCCACGCTACTTGGCCATCATGACCTCTGATCTGCTCTGGCCTGGTAATTCCTGTGTTCTCAGATCGCAGGGTACACCAGTGCATTGTCTGAATGAGTTCAGTGTTGTTTATCAACACGTAATTTACAGGCAGTCTTTTTCTTAATGGTTTATCGGAAATTTTAGAAATGGCAGTAACTGATCTTGCAGGCCAAGTTACTCTGTGCCCAATATCTATGAAATAATCAGGAATATTTTTCTTAATTATAGACATTGCCATGCAGACATGCTCATTCAGGCCTATACCTGTATGTGCGCAGTAATCCTTGCTTGTGTGCTACACTACACGCAAGTGAGAACTGCTCCCTGTGCAAGCACAGAATACTGCTATTCAGCTCTGGGTAGCCTAGACAGCCAGATTTTTTTCAAAGTATGCTCCAAGACAACAGTGGCTGTTTTACCATGGGTGTATGGAACATACATATGGTACATTATACTAACTCTTTTGTTACATTCATTGAATCCGACTTAAGAGAAATAGTAATCCACATACGGAGTGAGGAAGAGCATAACTAACGTAGGTCACATTTTCTCTTCATATGCATCTTAAGTTTCTAGCTGCTGAATTGTTGAATAACTACATGGCTCTGGGGGTGAGGGTCAATGGCATGGGAGTTTGAGAGGTTTTCTCCTTGATCCTTCCAGTGAGAGAGATCGGCTTGAGAAGGAGCACAGGGATCCTGCGGGTGAGCAATCAGCTATGTGGCTATAGATGACAATAGGGATGTGCTTTTTATAAACATAGTTCCTCCACTGAGGAGTGAGAACTGCTAGGAAGAGACAGTATCTGCTCAACCAAATGGAGGCAAAAATATCTCTACCATCAGGCAAACCTGACAGGCTCTGTCTTGGTTTCTCCAGTACAGAAAAGATACAGACATACTGAAACAAATCCAGCAAGGGGCAAAGAAGGTGATTAAGAGATTGGCACATCTCTTGTATGAGGATAGACTGAGAGAGACAGGGCTGTTCAGCTTGGAAAAGAGAAGGCTCAGGAGGTCTTAAAATTCTTGACAGATGGGAGGGCAGTAAAGGAGATGGAGCCAGTCTCCTCTCAGTAGTATTCCGTGGGAGAGCAAGAAACAACGGACACAAGCCGAAACACAGGGAATTCTATCTAAACAACAACAAAAAACTCAACACTTTTTGGAGGGTAGTCAAGCACTGGAGCAGGTTGCTTAGAGAAGTTGTGGAGTCTCTATCCTTAGGGATACTCAAAACACAACTAAACACTACTCTGGCAACATGCTATAGCAAGAGGTGGGCTAGATGACCTCCAGAGGTCTCCACCAACCTCAGCCATTCTGGGCTATTCTGAATTAAAGTCAGTCTGAAAAATTCCTGCCCAGTAGTAACCAATTGCACAATAATTTATCTTTCTTTGGTACATATGTTATTTGCAGCATAATACCTTCAGAACCTTTCCCATTCCTTTACTCCTGCCACTGCCATCCCACATTGTTGTTAAGAATGGTTTGCATGACTTGAACACACTTTCCCTGCCACAGAGGCATGAGAGAAGTCATTACAGCTTGTGCTTATGCACGAGATTAAAACAGCTCTTGATTATGCTGAGTCTCAGGTTGTGAATTGGAGGGAAGATTTTCAATGTCCATAGGCTAAATGTGTTAGCCATGACATTTTGTATGTGTACCAGAAAAACAAACAAACAAACAAACAAAAAAACCCACAAACCACCACTTCTTTATATTCGTTCATTAGCAAAATATTTGTTTAACTCCATTTTGATGCTACCACTATATGCTGCAGCTCCAGTTTTACAAGCTATATATATTATGGCTTTCAGAGCCAGACTTCTTTACCCAGGAATTTTACTCTTAATTAGAAAATAATCTACAAACAACATTCTTACATTGCCCATAACCTCTTTGCTGTTAAAGTGTTTGTTTACAATTTTCTTCAGAGGAGAAAATGCAATTCATATCAGGTTATTATTGTAAGGGAATCTCATTCTCATTCATACAGAGCTATTACCTGAGATGTTAAAATTTAACTTACTTAAGTTATAAATGCTATGTGAATTAATAGTCAACATTGTTTGGAAGGTTTTTTAATTGGCCTACAGGGAGACTTTCTGTATATATTAAACAGATCATGTGTCTGAATTGCAACTAACCCACCTTTAAATTTCCTTTGCACACATAAAACTCAAAACTGTCTAATATTTTTGAGAAGTATTTGGTTTTATTGTTCACATTAAGAAATGACTGTTGGAACTCAACTTAAATCAAAATTACTGATTGGTCCTTGGTGATGTCACACGAGTGTCATAATGCCCAATAAATAAATAGGTTTGGCTGTTCTTCTTATTTTTATTTATAAATTCTGTTTCATAACAGCAGTAAGATGCTCCAGGCCATGCAGTTCTTGGGGATTATTGCACTTGTCAGGTGTTTAAAATCACTCAGTCCTTTGCCTGTGCCTTATAATACCACTGGAGGCATATAATCAACCAGGAATGCACTGCCTGGAGTGTCTTAATGCTTTATTATGACATATCTAACATTCAAAATAAATTATTTATTGGGAAGCTTGAAAGTACCATAATGATATCCAATCAGTAGCTGAAAAATATATATGAAATCAGAACAACATATCAGAAAGAGAGAGACAGAGGATAGAAAAAAATGCCAGCTCATCAGTCATCCCAGACTAAAACAGTGTGTGTCTATGCCTATAGACATAGTTATGTGTGTGTACATAGGAGTGGATGCATTCGTATACATGCATAGATTTGTATATATTGAGCTTTACACAGTACGTGCATTTATGAGTTCATAACTGAGTGCTGATACAAACCAGGGACACACTGTCTTGAGTCAATATCCCAAGTTAAAAAAAAAAAAAAAGCAGGCTAAATAATTGTTAATAACTTAAACCTCCTATTAAACAGAAATCCAAGACATCCTGTACAGACTCAGTTAAGTCATTCGATACTTAAGAATCAGCTTCTGTATTTCAAGGAAAGGAAGCCTAGCTACATCAGCTGACATTACAAATTGCATTTCACATCGTTATCATTACAATCACTAAACTACACACATTATTCAAAAGCAAAACAAAAGAAAACAGTGTCAAAAAAGAAAAAAAAAAAGACAACAAACTAACATGTCAATTGTATAACAACCAGAGAAATTCAGTACTCTGGGGTTTAAATTTCTAAATTAAATTCCAATTTGTAAATTATTATGTAGAAATAAGGAACTCTACTTAGGCAATTGTGCTAAATAAGAGTGCAAGCCCTGCAGGGAACCAAATTATCTTTTAGAGAGGGAATACGAAAGTTTTTTTGGAAAAGCGCCAGTTTTAGGTAGGGGGTGTTTAAAGCCTTGGGAGTTACTGTAGCAATAGAAAAGATTAATAATTTGCACATGTGAGACTCCTGGCAAGCAGGACGCAGCTGTAAAGAATTAACCCCTCCTGAGAGACATAAAAACATAGAGCAGCTGAGAAGAAAGGGTGAGGGGAGAATGCAAAAGTATGCAGAGTACAGATGTCCTAGAAGAGGAAAAATATGTAAAGTAGGGTTGATGCATGTATAGAGATTTTACTATATTGGGGAGGAGGATGGGATTATTCTTGGCAAAATTTGAGTATATGGGAAAAAATGAAATACCAGCAGAAAAGCAATTCTCTATTACTGCCAGTAAGCGAAGCTAATCTGAATAAAAATCTGAAAGCCCGTAACTCCTTACTGAAAGGATACTCTCAAAGTGATCTGGCCTAAAACTAGACCAAACCGGCTTTGTTTTGGTGTTCATGCATGCCTGCCTCCGCTCTGCATGCTGACTCCATCATTCTTGTATGCAGGCAGGGTGCTGGAATACAGAAGATTCTTGCTGAAGGGATTGGAGGGCAGACTCTCGTACATGCAGAAGTCAAGCAAGCAAAGCAGATCTGGGGGTGAAGCATTGTGTGATTGTGGGTCCGAAACTGTGGAGAAACCCAGCTCCTGATATTTGTTCTTCCTGGCTGCCTACTAGATTAATTTCTATTGTGAAGGTCCAATTTTGCAGCTGCTCAGCATGACAGAACTGCACCCCTCCCCCAGCCAAATTCAATAGGGCTGGTGCATGGGCATAGTGTGGTTGCACCCTAATTCAGATGATAACTCTTTTATAGTCTGAGACAAGGCCAAAGCAATCCAATTTTTAGGTTGTATTAGAAATTTGAAACTATTACCCTTCAAGAGGAGAAATTAGGCTTTAGAGAGCTGAAATATGGAATTTTTCTACTAGTCTTCAGTTGCTGAATATTTTTTTTCCCTAGGAAAAACAAATTGATAAAGAGAATGTTTGAAGTGATCATTAACAGAGAGAAACAATGGAGACGTTTACTCAGATTTAAACACAGCAACATCCTTTTCTATTAAAATAAAGAAATGGTTTTGAAAGTAATGCCTATTTAAATGTTACATGGATTATCTAGAGTCCAGACGATGGATTTTCTTTTATTGTGTAATAAGAAGAAACTTAAATAGATTACCTTTTTGGGTTTATTGTGTTTAGATCTAATAACAAGCCTCACTCTCCTACCCCAGCTAGAGCAGATTCTATTATAAAAAGAGAAAACTAAAAAGAATACACTTTTAACATAATAAATGTTTGAGTAGAGTACTTTTTGGGTAGTCCAAGTCCACTCAAAGACACCTCTGGAGACCTCAGAGAATAGAAACAATAAGATCAGGAGGTGAATTGTGGTCCTGTCCTCACTACTCTTGTTTTCCATCATCTGTTTAAGTATTTAATTGTCCCACAGATTTCAAAATGGTCCTCTTCCTCTTCTTCCACAACTCATGCATCTTCTACAGACCTGTTCTATTCACTTTTTCTTACAATTTCCTGTATGGTTCCCACAGGATTTGATGCCCACTCCCCTTCATTTCTTTCCAAAAGCCTTCTTGAGTGGAGAAGACCACTGGATCACAAACTCAAGCACTGCTTCTTTGCAAGTATCACTGCTCTACTACCTTGCAGCAGACTTCTCTCTGCCTCCAGTCTAACAACCCCTCTTTCAATGCCTACTTCTGTCACAGATCCTGCTTTTGTTTATCCAAGCCACCTTCCTGATCAATTGCAGCTGGCTGAAAATGCCATCAAGCTCCCCTACCTTTTGCTTGCAAATGTTTCTGTAAACCTCAGCTTTCCTTGGCATCATGTCCACATGCCAGCCAGTGAGTTGAGGTTGCTGCCTGTCATGCTGTTACCCTTGGGTCCTTGTATTCCCACAAATGTGTCCAGTCTCTACACTGTGTGTGTACAGTTCTAGAGAATGTACACATTCATGGTCTGTAGGCTCACTGGAACAGGACCATTTTGCTGTGCAATTGTGTGAATAAACAATACAGGCTAAGTTATTGGAGCTGATATTTCTGCAATCTATTCTACGTAGATAAATTGCAACCTGATTGTAAGGTGGTATTTTTTGTGGAGAAAGATTTCTATTAGAGAACAAACTTGCAGTTCAACTTGGTCAAGAGAAGTTGAGCCAAGGCCTATCTTTGCACAGTCTCTACCTTCACTACAAGGCTAAATATTAAACTCTAAAAAAGTCTCCACAAACTATTCTAAAAGACCAAAGTTCTGGGCTCACTGACCTTAAACACTGCAATTAGCTGGGATATTCCTAAAGTTTCTGTTTGTAGGAAAAAAATAATTACGTTTTTTGAAATGGCATCATTTGTTGAAATATTTGTCAACATTGTGGCCATTACAAACTAAGAAACAAGAACTATTCAACAAAAATTAAACCCAGACCTTATTATTAAACATGCAGTGTATTTTTATATCCTTTCTATTAACTGGGCAGGTTGCATATATGCTAAAACCCATGCACACACACATACATACATGCCAGCAAAATTGACAATTAGCCATTCCTACAAGTAACACTGATGCTTTCAATTAGAAACCACTATTTCATTTCTTTCTAAACTCAACAGACTTCAACCAAGTGACAGAAAGTTTCTCAAGTCTGATAACATTTTAGTCCTACATATTAGAAAGTTTCAGCTAAAATAATTCACTTCCTAAGAAGTATCTTTCATTGCTTAAATTTAATTTTCCAAATGCAGTGTTTCAAACTAAGAAAGGTCCTCTGTCCTTTAGCTCTTACTTACGTGAGAAGAATTCCAGCTCCACTGACGTGACACTCATTGACACTCCTCTGCACTGGGCTTGATGTGGCTCCTCAACACTGGGTGTGATTTGGCTCCAATTTGGTCCTGGACACCACCAGCCCCTGAGGTCACGTCCAGATCTCCTGACAGAGGAGACAGGAAGCAGGAGATCGTGAGAAGTCCCAGAAAACACAGCAGCAACAGCTATTACTAGCCTGACTGAAGGTGACCAGATGTTGAAAATGGCACTCTGGGTAATTCCTTACCTTTCATAGGTAATATCCTCTGCTCCAGGAAGAAGGAAAGTAACATTCCTTATTTTAGAGGTCTTATGGCTCAGATTCTGCCCTCTGGGCTTCCTCTGGGAGATGCATGCAGAAGTGCTTCTGTCATCCTGCTACAATGAAGATTTATATTACATACCTGCAAGTCTCCTCTAAACTATTTCTAGGCACTCTAGGTAGAAAGCTGGTAGGAAATTCTGGACATACCCAGTAGTCAGTACTTGAGGAATTTCTCATGTGGAAGGTCCTGATGCCCTGGAAGCCTCCTGCTAACCATGGTGACAAATAGATCACCAGCTGAGATCCTTTCTTGTGAAGCCCTAGGAGGCCATAAAGCTTGATGGGGTGAGGCTGGACTAGGGCTTCTAACAGGGATCATCCTGGGAATGAGGCAAGCTTCACTGGTCACAGGCATGGGAGGCTTTTGTTTTGAAGATCAAGAAGAAAGTCATTGAAGAAAACAGCTCCTGGAGTTAGGCAATGAGATGTTTTCTCCTCCCAGATGAGGACTAACGTGCCATTCCCACCACTCATTCTCACCACTATGATGTCTGCTGAGGGAAGAAGAGGCAGAATTCTCTAGCTAGGAATTACTAACAGATAGATTCCCTAAATCAATACATACTAATGCAATTCTTCTTTTAGTGTATATGTATAAAATTCATGGCTAGCAACTACAGAGATACCAATGGATAAGTTAACTCAGTAATCCAGTATACCCTCCTAAGACTATAAATATCTACGTGAAGGCATCACACACCAAAAAAATTCCCAAAGATTTCTAACAAATTCTGTGAGATTTTTCTTTTTATGACTTTATCTGATCATCCTTGACTCTTTTGTATTTTTGGCCTCTCTAACATTCCATAGCGGTGAGTTGTGATACCAACTCTTTTATGAAAAAGTAATGATCTGTACTTTGTTTGCTTTAAACCTGTGTCCTAACAATATTCTTGGGTGTACCCCAATTCTTGTATTGTGAACAAACCACCATATATGCCTTTCCTGGAAAATTTTACTAAGTTTCTCATGATTAAGTAGGTTTGAGAGATCTGAAATTAATTATGAACTTTTTTCAGAATTCCTTTGATTTTTCAGTGTTGTCTTCAAATCTTCAAAATTGAAACTGAACATTTTTATATTTCATGTGTTTTAATTTCCCAGTTTTGTCAGACAAGGACATGCAGATAGTGCAGACAGAATTCCTGTCACACAGTAATTCAGCAGGGGATTAAGTTATAGAATTTCCTTATCAACACTTCAACTCTGAAAGCAAATTCTCTATATAGGCATGCATATATGTACATAAACTCATAAGCTCATAGTATTGTATCTACATCCATGGTACCATTGCAGCTATGCAGCTTCAATCAATTAATGCCAAAATCTCTTCACAATGTGAATTCCGTGCATATTTCAGATTTATGGGAGAAAAAAGCAATTTAAATAACCATAAATTTCAGACAATCCATGCCACAGGATACAATGATCTGATAGCCACCAAAGCTATAGTGAAAGAAGGCAACATTTTTCTGCTCCCTTCACCCAAACAACTCAGATCTTGCAAAGATGTTTTACTAAAACAATACATAAAGATGTACTTTACTGCAACAACACATTCCCAAATCTATGCATGGTCATGTCAAAAGATTTGTATGATTTTCACAAATGTGTCTCATCCATTTATGGAATTAAGACACAAGCCACTATATTTTCATTATGAGATTGTCCAAAATAAAACTGCAAATTAAGTACCTTCAAAACTGCTCAGTCAGGTAGTATAAAGGTGCTATGCTTGCAAAGGTTTCTGGATAGACATTTTAATTGCATTAAGTTGTGACTAAGAAATGAGGTTGGTCCTGAAGTGAATATATTATGTAAATGCTAAGCATGTGAACGGAAAATTATTTTTTTTTTAAATTATAGAAATAAAGAAATCTTTTAACTTGCATCTAGAAACAATCCCTTTCTTGACTATGTAATATAAGATTAATTTAAAAATGTAAAAATAACAGAAACACATGGGAAATAAATTAAAAAGTGTAAGGAACAATTTAACACCCTCTAGAAGATGATTCTAGGCCATACACTAAAGATAAGTAAGTGAAGAGATACTGTTTTAACAAAGATGAATATAAGCATATGCTGATGTATTTCCTGGAACAGGGTCTGGAGGCCCTAGTACTTATCTGCTTGCAATTATGATTTATTTTAAGTAATTTCTGAATAAAATTTGTCAGACTGTTTCAAGGAAATCCACACTCACATGCACAAAAAGAAGAAATGTCAGCTCTCGTGAATGGAAAAAAAAAGTAATTAATAGCAATATCAGGCTCAAAGTGTAATTTAATGGACAGTAATTAGTTTCTATTGAAATGCATTTTTTTTTAATAAAAGCTGTAATAGTTGTTTGTTAAAAGAGAGATACTTTATGCCCCGTATCTGAAATCCATTTCCTGCCAATGTCTTTTCTCTCTCTAACACTGGGGGAAATGTTCTGTGAAACGTCTCTCTCTTTAAACCTTGATAAAACTCTGGACTATATCAAATGTAATAAGTTTTAGACAAATGACTGTCATCTTCTTGAGCTGGAGAGCTAAAAGAAAGCACAGCAAGTGTGCTTATTTGCATTAACCACATGCATCGGTGCAGTGTGTGTGAGGAACTCTAATATGGCTGTTTTACAGCCGCTGGACAGATATTTTCTTCTTTGTCATGTTAAGAGGCTATAAACCTCAGAGATGTCTGTCTTACACAACTTAACTCATTCTACTTGTAATACAAATGGTTCCTTTGACTTAGTAACTTCTTCAAGATGCTCTTTTCAAAGGACATGCAGAAAAATCCTTTCTGTGATTATTAATAGTGTAGTTAATATGGAGAAAGTCTAAGAGTAAGAAGGGAAACATTTCTTTCAGCCTGTAGAGACAGGACTTAGTTGTACAGTGGATGGCTGTAGTTAGTTTCTTTTTCTTAAGTGTTCCAGCCATTGAATAAAGAAATAATTTGAAAAGGAAATAGCATCTACAGTATTTGAAGTTGCCTTTTGCATAAAGTGTTTTAATGTTTTTAGTGTATCTTTGACAACTGAAACAGACTTTAGCGAATACTGGTAAGAGTTCACTTTGTAATAGAAAAGTAGTCACTCACTGTGATCACTGTGTCTTTTTAGTATGCAGCCCAGAGGATTCAGAAAAAGATTACATTTACAATAATTAACATATATGTAAATGGAGATCATGGCTATGAATGATAAATTTTCATAGCAATTTAAACCTTGTTCAAATTAATCAACCATACAGACACTTGATTAATGAAAGGCAGCGTCACTTTAAAATGCAACATGTTAATATATATTACTGTTATCGCTGATCAAAGAATCTTTAAACATAAACCAATTAAAACAAAGTTCAATCTACATTTTTTACTGGTTTAATTCCTGTAGAATTATAAGAGTATTATAAAAATTTACGTATTTTATTCTCCTTCATATCTATTTACTAAATTGACTATAGTACAGAATCACACAAGTAATTCTGCTACTTCATTAATATGATTGGATCTGAAAACTACCAGATTAGTTTTTCAAGCTAAACATATACATAATGGCTGATTGCAAAGTGGGCAAAATGCATCCAATTTTATTCTTCATTTGTAAAACCAGCAACTCGCATCTCATCTCTCCTATTTTCAATTGAATTGCCAGCAGACCAGTCGAACACCAGATCTGCATGACTGGGAGCAAGGTAGGCTGTTCAGGAAGACTGCCTCTGTACACCTTCTCAACAACACCTATCTTGTAAGAACAGCAAGGCTGAGGAGTTTGATGGCAATGCTGGATTCCTACAGAGGTCATCTTATCTACCCACACAGGTTTTGTCTAATTTCAGTTTCTGTTTTTATAAGTATGGCATTCATGTCATACAACTGTACTTCAATTCAGTGGAACACTTTCAGTATATGGGGGCTGCTCCAAAAGTAATGCCTCCTGTTTTACTGTGTTGGGCCACAGCATGAGAGGCAGAAGTTGGTGGCAGTAGAGACTGAACCTTCCCACCAATATTCCATTACATGTTGCTGCGTGACAGATGGCAGCAGAGGGGCAGTCTGACAAAATGGCGCCTGACGTGGAAGTGAAGATGAAGGAAAGTCACCGAATTCCTCCTTGAGGAAAAAACTGCACACATTGACATTCATTGTCATTCGCTGAATGTTTATGGAGACCCAACAGTGGATGTGAGCACACTGAGGCAATGGGGGGTGCATTTCAGCAAAGGTGGCAGCAACATGAACTACATGACATGTTCTGGGTGGCCATGCACAGCTGTCGCACCACAAAATAAAGAGTGTCTCAGTCAGATCATCACAGAATCACAGAATTATAGGGGTTGGAAGGGACCTCCAGAGATCATTGAGTCCAACCCCTCTGCCAAAGCAGGTTCCCTACACTAGGTTGCACAGGTGGGCGTCCAGGCGGGTCTTGAATATCTCCAGAGAAGGAGACTCCACAACCTCCCTGGGCAGCCTGTTCCAGTGCTTCGTTACCCTCACCGTAAAGAAGTTCTTGCGCACATTTGTGCTGAACTTCCTGTGCTCCAGTTTCTGGCCATTTCCCCTTGTCCTGTCTCCACACACTGCTGAAAAGAGTCTGGCCTCGCCACTTTGCTCCCCACACCTTAGATATTTATAGACCTGGATCAGGTCCCCTCTCAGTCTTCTTTTCTCAAGGCTAAACAGACCCAGTTCACTTAGCCTTTCTTCACAGGAGAGACGCTGCAGGCCCTTCACCATCTTTGTGGCCCTCCACTGGACTCTTTCCAAGAGATCCCTGTCTTTTTTGTACTGGGGAGCCCAGAACTGGACACAGTACTCCAGATGAAGCCTTACCAGGGCAGAGTAGAAGGGGAGGATCACCTCCCTCGACCTGCTGGCCACGCTCTTTTTAATGCAGCACAGAATGCCATTGGCCTTTTTGGCCACAAGGGCACACTGCTGGCTCATGGCCAACCAGTCATCCACCAGGACAGCCAGGTCATCCATGTGAATCAGCAGATTATGACCAGGGGACTGCGATCTGGAGCAGAATATTGGCTTCATTGCATTAGAAATGATGGTGGCAACGTTGGAATATCGCAAAGTTTGCACCAGGTGGGTCCCATAAATACTCACACGGGAACAGAAAGAACACCATGTGCAAGTTCGTCAGGATCTACTGAACCAACAGCAGGTTAAAGGTGACAGTTTCCTGGATCACATCACCAATAATGGTGATGAGACATGGTGTCATCACTATGAGCTGAAGCCAGAACAGCAGTCCATGGAGTAGCAAGATGTAAATTCCCCATTGAAGAAAAAGTTCAAGTATTTTGGGTAGGAAAGACCCTTCCAGATTTCCTGAAACCCCCTCAACTCTGACCACTGCATCATGATGCTGACTAAGCTGAATGCTTGAACTTCCAGTGTTAGGCCAGAGAAGAAGACAACCTTTCACTTGCAACACCATAACAGCAGGCACCATACCTGTTTGAAGACTGTGGAGCACACTGCCAATCTTTGCTGGACTGTCCAACCACATCCACCATATAGTCCTGATTTGGCATCTTCTGATTCCCATCTCTTTGGGCTGATGAAAGATGGACTGCATAGGCAACATTTTCCTAGCAACCACATCATCACAGCAGCTGTAAAACACTGGGTCACCTCCACTGATGCAGACTTTTACGAGCAAAGCATTCAGGCTCCTGCTGAATTATTGCTGGTGAAAATGCACAGCTAATGGTGGTGACTATGTTGAAAAAGAGTTTTTTGTAGCTGAGAATTTGCTCCATAAAGTAGTGTTGTTTTTCTTCTTGTATCTGTTGTAGTTTCTGTGGAAATAAAGAGGAGGCACTGCTTTTGGAGCAACCTATGTATTTCTCATAAATTTACCTATATTAACATAGAATATTTATTTATTTATTTATTTATTTATTGCAAAGAGACCTTTTAACTTCCAAGCTGTACAGAGTCCTTTGCTTTACCTCCTTATCTTGAAAATATGTATCATGTTTCTGAACTGAAGCCTAAATGAAGACTATGCTATGGCATGAGCAGAGAATATATGCTCAGGAGGGCAGCTGAAGTGGTTAGTTGGTCAATGCTTTTTTAATTCAAAGGTTATTTAATACGTGTCTTTAACACAGATCAGCAATTTGTATCTGCAAAAACCAAGCTTATCAGTAAACAGTAGCATTGTTAAGTGAGTAAGAGGTAGTAAAATCAAAATGAAATCATTAATTTTATAAAAGAAGCAGAGACAACTTACTGCTGAATTTGGAAAGTGGAACTAGTCACATATACATATATATGTATATATATATAAAGTATTCATCTTTGTGGAAGCAAGGACACATGCCCAATATTCCGATTCTAATATTAGGAGTTCAGCATTTAACAAAATCTGATTATTAAATATAGGGACTATAATTGATAATTTACCTGTTCAGTTATTCTGTAGTAAATCAAATGTCTGCTGCTAAATACAGTCCTTAGAAGAAATACTTGTTTATGTTTTCCAGGCACAGCCAAAATTACTAGTGCATTCCTGCAGACAAGCCTGTAGAGATGCAGCTCACAATAGTGATCGTGACAATATTCAGTGTGCAGAGTCCCATGGGAGGCTGCACTTATCTTACCAATTTATATCTTGCCTGAAATCTGTCCGCAAATCCACCAGCCTGTTGTAGCACTTCAAACCAGCGAAGAACTTCAAACAGAGCAGTTGTCTTAAAGAATCCTCAGTAAAGACCAAAACTGCTTTGGCAACTGAGAACCTCCCAGAATTACACAAGCAGCTAATGGCTTTGGCAAGCTGCAGACCAAATCACATCTTCTTACTCAATACAGACAAAAAGTGGGCATAAGCATAAGTGCTTCTGTTACACATATGGGATATAGAAGCTTTGCTGCCTTCAAGTTTTCTGTGACTGGAGGAAAAAATCACCATGTTAATACATGCCTTGCAATAAATATCATTTGTATATTCATATTTTTCATATGTTTTTAGCTTAACCATTTTTCTATATACATTTTTTTTTTACAATGCAGTTTTCTACACATCCCAGTATTTGACATGTTGGAGGAAAGTCTGTAAATACATTGCACTGCTGAGCCATAGAGTCTGAGGAGACTGAGACTGAACCTACAACTGTTTCAACAAACTTCTGTTCAATTACACATTCTTCTAAAAGTGCTGCAGAAGGTCTAGCTAAGAACACCTAGGTTTTGGAAAAGCTTCAGAGATGCTTCTCCTCACTTCTTGACAGAGGATGAAAAGTAAAGATGTTTATGGACACCTGTTCTAGAATTCTTTTAAATGAATATTTAAGAAAGATGATGATATCCTACACATTTTATAATTGCCTTTGATTTTCCCCTCCTAGTTATATGTTGACCTTTTACTCTCTCAAACTCTTCTTTCTCAGTGTAATTGTTAAAGACAGACCACCTAAAGCTCTTTCACTACAGTCTTATAAAGCCATTTGATTTGGAAAGGGAGTGCTTGGCTGTCAGCTGAGTTGGGTTATCTTACATGTTACTTTTCAGGTTGAATATTTGTGTTCTTGCAGTCTATGAGGGATTTTGTACAGTTTCCCCCAAGAAGTACCAATAAAGGTTGCTGAAAGGGGAGTAGAAAACTGTTTGTTAGGGGGCAGTGGGACAGGAAGTAGAGGGAATTTTTATTTTCCTTTTTGCAGTACAAAAAAACACTCAGCTCTTAAGGCATAGATGTGTTTGTTTGTTGGCTTGCATGTTTAAGCATGTGTTTTACCAGCAAGCAGAAGAGAACAAGAGGTACGGAAGTAGCTTAACAAACAAGGATCTATTACCTCTACATATATATATAAATACACATACGTATATTTTCTTCCGGATTGCAACTTGTTTATTAATTGTGGAGCAGTAGTTTTTGGTAACTGGAAAAAAGCAGCTATAACTTGGTATCAGTCTTCTTTTGATGGAAGCCAGTAGTGTCTATGGACTATTTTGACACTTGACTGCCTGTCACCTAATATTATTGTATTGGTATCCAGTCTTACTAACCCCTGCCATAGCTGTAACCACTTTTAATGAAGGAGATTTTGAAACAGAAATATTGACAACTCATACAAGTCTTGCCTAAACTATGAAATGATGGCATTGACAACATTCTGACTGAGTGCTACAGAAGTGTTAGAAACATACATTTTTAATGCCTCTTTAGGAATAAAATGCAGACTCCAAAAATTGTTCTCGACAAAATTGGGAGTATGTGTTGGTATCTCAGGATCAGTTTTTAGTAAATATAGAAAGGTAAGGTCATTGGTCAAGCAGATACTTTTCCCCTATGCACCCACATTTCAAAGCTGGCCAGAGATTTCTTAGCCCTGGTTTTTCATTCCTTTTCTTAAGCTGAGTAACACTTGAAACTCAGTCCTTCTCTTGTATTTCTGTATTCGAATGCCAAAAAGTTGGACACATATTTTCCCATGGTTTTGTATTGCAATTGAATACTGATAGTTTTTATTGCACTTATGTTTACCAATTCTGTGAACATTTGGTGAAGTTAATCTCCAGGTGTTGAGCTCTGATCTGTGAGGACCCAAACTCATTGTCTCTGTATTGAAGTTCAATCTTTACAATAAATTTTAAAGAATATTTTCATTAGATTTCCAGGGAAAATCACATGAGTAAAGAAAAATACAAATTTAATAGATGTAAGGCTTGCTACTTGCAAGTTGAAACTGTAAATACACTGGTCACTGACTGGATTCTGCCAGAAGGAAAACTGATTCTATTTTCAAATATCTACATAAAGGAAAAATGATATACGAGTTCTTGGCTGGTAACATTGGCTCTGTAAGACAAACTGCTTCCCCTCAAGTTTCTTCAGTTCTGTTTATATTAAATCTATTTAATTTTTTTTTTTTTTAAGTGTGTGTGCGCAAGATTTTGAGCTGAAAGAGAACTTAAACTACACAAGGTTGATTGTTCTAATTTCAAATGATGAAAAGAAGCGCATTCTTCTTACAATTCTAGATTAACTCACATCCCATGAGCTCTTGAATTATGAAAAAAGTTCGAAGTGCATGAGAATAAATCTACAAGTCCCCGAGAAAAACAAACCAATAAAATAAAACACAATAGAGAAAGAAATCAAATGAATTCTACTGACCAACATGAGTACACTGGCGTACCACATGATTGCAGAAGATGGGTCTTTAGCTCAGCCTTCTTGGGTAGGTTCTCCACCTTCATCACTCTGTATCAGCAGGGAGTCTTCTAACCTTCAGGAAAGCAGAGTCCTGAAGCATATGCTATTTCCACGAAGGACTCTTCTTTGATTAGTCTGAAATTGCCCTTTCTGGAAATTCTAAGTAAAACAGACAATATTCAGCCTGCAGCTGAAATACAGCGATCAAACGCATTTGTTGAAATGTATTGAAGAATTTTGGTGAGATATTTTGAGATATTTTAGAACATAGCCAGCCAATTAAAGTAAAATATTGTGGCCATTTTATTCCCATTAACTCAGTCAAACTTCAACAATCTCTTTTTAGGGCTAATGTTAAGATGTCAGTGTTCTTAGATTTCCTCTCTAAGTGCTGGAGGAATCAGAAGATAGCCCTAGAACTTTGATTACAGGACAACCCTGACTAAAATAGATTAAAATTAGCAATGTTGTATTTGAAATTATTTTAGGTAGTTGTTTTTTGTAAAAGGTTTCTATCTAAAATGTTCCTGGGGAAAACATGCATAAAGATCCATTTTTCTGACTTTCTAACAGAAAGCAGAATTTTCAGAGTTGAAGTCATAAGATTGATTTTTACATTTAAGATTAAAAAAATGTAAAATTTAAAATTTCATTAGGTATAAAAAATCAGATCAGTTTTACTGTATGTTATTTATAGTTAAAAACACTTCTTAAGAGTCCTTGCATTCCTATGCAATTTTTCCCCTCAGAAAATTTTTGAAAGTGCCATATTTTCACTTATTCTTTATTTTATTGATCCACTGCATTGCTGTGATAATTTTATTTAGTCACTTAAGATCCCAATATGCCTGTGGTTATGTATTTATTACTCTTGTCTTGAAGGCAGAAAAGCAGCATATATATCAGTATCCCTAGCTGTATGGTGCCTTGGGAAAATACGGGATGATTTTTTCCTTAGGGGTGTCTCTCAGGAACTCCAGCCAAGCACAGCCACAGGCAGAGGATTCTGACCACTGAGGGTCCAATGAAGTTGAAACAAAGCTACTGACATACTGAGCCACCAAAAAAAAATCCACTAAGTTTGTTAGCTCACTTATTTTATGATAAATAATATCATCTCATCTGGTTACACTAGAATGATGATCTTGTTGAAATAGTTATGAGCTATGATTTGGAAGTGTCTACGCTCAACAATCCCTTTCACCACTCCTTCATCACCAGCCCCAACTGTTTTCCTTAATCCAGCCAATATCATCCCTATTTAAGTCACAGTTCCACCCAACAGGTATAAAACAGTTAAATTCACAGAATAAATTGAAAAATAAAATATATACAAGTGGGAAGGGCAAAACCCAAGGTTCTCACATGCATAGCTTGTATCAATTTCTCTCCAGGGTTACAACAACATCCCCGAGAAAATGGCTGTAATGTAAATGGCACCGCGTGCTCCCAGCTGCAGCAAGAGGCTCCTACCACTGAGGTGCTTTCATCACTGCTTTTGCTAGAGGAACTGCAAAATGTCAGAAATAGTGAGAAAGTTTTTTTGGTTTTGCTTTTTTAATTTTTTTTTTTTTTTTTGAGGAAGAAAGGCAAATAAATAAATAAATAAATAAAACAGCCCAGACAAATCTTGAGTTATTCTTATGATGTATAAGAGGGTCTAGTTTGAACTCATATCTCAATAGATTACAATCCACATCGTCTTGCATTTGGCAAAAGTGCCAATTCTTCAGAGCTACAAAGAACAATATATACTTAAGTCCATTCTCACCTCAATCAGTCTGTGTCTGTGCATTCTGTGGGGGATTTAGAGGATGCACAGGTCATTGTATCAGAGAACTGAAGAGACACATTACAGTACATTATGCTGGGCTTCACCTGGACTGGACATACATGAAAGAGAATTCAGCTGCCACAGTTCCCTTTGTATCTCTGTTTTTCAAATTCTGAAAACAAGCTAAAAAGGAGAAAAAGAACTCAACTTTTTAAAACCCATAAAAACTATAGGACAGAGATATAATCACAGTTTGAAGGTAAACCATATTATTATCAAATTATTGCACATGTGGACACTTAAATTTGGTGTTCTAAACAAGATATTTACATGTTCATTGAAAATTTTTGTCCACATTAATTGTGTTACAATGATTTAATGAAATGGCTTGTTAAATTGTTAGAAGAATAGATAACATCCATATAAAAAGAAGAGAATATGGCACATGGCAAGGTTTAAGTAAAAAGATTACTGATAGATATTTTATATTGAATTCGTATAAATGATTCAAATGTATGGTAAAATACAAATTTTAAAAAAATCCTGTAACAAAGAAAAAAAATATAGAGTAGGATTTATCACCCATTCAGGTTTGCATTTCAGCACAACAGCCTCTCTCGGTTTTGTGTGGAACTGAATTTGAATTTAGAAGCCATATCTTTGTGCAATAATGTTGTAAAGAACATCTTATATATCTAAAGATTTAGGCAAGTGCTATCCTTCGGTGCTGGAATATTGGTCTATGTGGGCATGTGTGAAAAGCTCACGTTTGTCAAAACTTGCTGACCTCTGTAGGGGTTTTACTTGACTTCAAGTCCAGGTCTAGGAGTTGAATTGTTGGATGTACTGAAAGCCATCAGCTTCTATTACCTCTATGGGAACTGCAGACAATAAGTTCCTCATACACTCAGGAAGTAAAGGTACAGAAAAATGTCCACGAGAAAGTAAGCAGCCATAGTAGAAGAGCCTGGTAAATTTGGGCTTAATTCTCCCAGCTCTTCATTTTGCTAGTTCAAGAGAAATGACATCACCTGTATACACATATTTAACATTCTTTCAGTAATAACAGCAAACAGAGCAAGCTTTGAGTTACATTACTTTGTTGAGTAGTGGCATGAGCTGCACCATTATCTTTGTGGTAAATGAGTCTCCATGCAGCAGTAGCTGCAGCAAAGGCCAACCATTGCACTTCCTTTCCACGTAGCACCTCCTCATCCTTAATATGCTTATTTTTATAAACTTTAAAAAATATATATTATAAATATATATATATATATATTTTTGCCTAATACTCTGTTGTCTTTCTCCACTCATTTCAGATTGTCTTTATATTGTAAAGTGCTTTTGCGCAAGAATGGATTCTGACATATATTTATACAATGTTTACCACCAAATCAGGGGAAAGTGAAAAATGTTCTTTTCCTTTGCGGTCTTCAGGTAGTTGAGGCTGAAAAGTTCTTAGAGTTGAAGAATTCTGGAGAATGGAATAATCACTGAAATTTCCCAGAACAACATATCCCCATATCTTAAATTAACCACATTGTTGTGAATAATGGTAGATCAGTGGTGACACTGAACAAAGTAGATGTTAATAAATAATCTCATAATGATGGCACAGTGCTTTGAACAGATGGAGTGGCTAGAGGCCCATGGACACCAAGCAGATGCAGAAAGTTGTTCCTGTTGCAGAAGGCCCCTTATCTCTCCCTGGCGTGTTGCTATGGTCCATTCTGCTGGTGCAGCTGCTATGTAACTCTCTCGAAAGTTACGGAAAACACTTGGCTCTACTCAGGCCAAGTAAGTTATAGCAGGCAGCAAAACATCCGTCTGTGCACTGAGTGGCCCAGGCCCATCCTGCTTCCACCCAGCACCACAGGCCTGGTCTCCAGTCCATGAGGCAATGGCGACTAAGGGCAGCCGGCAGCCCCTGCAGCTGGCATGATGTGTCCAAAAGACAGTCCATGGTCTGATGCTGCTTCCACAGAGAGCACTTTGGCCGATGACTGCAGCCTTCTGAACTCTGGTGTTTGTAATTTCAGGTGCCTACAACTCATGCAAGGAAGGTGGAGGGAAACCTTGCTAATATCATCTGAACCTGCCAGATTTGCTTTTCCATATTCATTTATGTACAGCGATTAGTTCATTCTTCTCAAATGCCAGGGATGTATTGCTCACTAGAGGAACTTCAGTACCCAGCAGTCTTTAATGTAAAAGGCAAACCTTTCCACTAATGAGCAGTTTGTCTAGTGTTCTTAACCTTATCAGCAGCTCCTGAAGTGATAAAGGCTTAACTATTATGCACTGAAAGGTGTTGATAATTCTCAATCTTCATGCAGAAAAAAGCTCTTTTTTGTCACTTCTTAGAGTCTACTGTTAAACTTACCAGCCTGCTTACAAATTACCTTGCCTGTTCTGCAAAGCAGACAGCTGGATGCATTGGTGGGCAGTCGGCAGGTGGAGCCTGCTCTTGTCAGGCCAGAAATGATACCTGCTGCTTCACAGAAAAGGAACAGTTTGCCGTTTAATGATTTAGAACTGTCCAAGGAAATGACCAGAGCTCTGAGTAGCTAGCACAAAAGAGGGAAAAAAATAAAGAAAGAATAAAGCTGAAAATAGAAACAAATGGGTATAAAGCTGATGCGGATATCTAACCGTGGCATGATAGCTAGAGCAGACTGCTAGAGCTTCACTGTACGCCCTGGCCCCGAGAAAAAGAAAGGAGCACAGCTAGTTTAGGCTTAGCTTTGCAGGGTTACGGAGGGAAGAACACAGGACATCATTGTGTCTGTGTAGCTGCAAGAGAAACAATAAAAGCTTGATCAGCTGAATGCTTAAATATGGCTGAATGTTTGATGAGATGAAGATGTAATTTTGTCTATGCTCCCCAAGGGTCTGGATTAAATATGACTACAGGGCCTAATCAAATAGCTAGTCACTGAACAACAGTCCCAACTGCATTTTTCATTCCAGGCATGCCGGGTTGCCCCCCCTTCTCGTCCAAGTACATTACTTATTCACTGGTTTGTCAGCACTGTGCATTATTAGCGCTTGAGAGATAAAACTTTAAGTGTTGCTCCCAATTAGCACAACAGTGACCACGCACCATGCTCTGTGCTTAATGCCTGCTCTCAGAGAGGAGCTGGTTTTGAAGGTCTGAGGTGGAGGAGAAAAAAAAATGAAACAGCTTAAGCATTCATTTTGAGTGGAGAGACAGCTCCTATTAACATTTAACAGCATTTGTGCAACTTGGTGCGGAGGTTATGATGCAAATGAGGAGGAATTAAAAGTGGCCAGGGGTTTGTCATTGATGGATTGCAGTCTGGCGGTGTTCACACTTCTGCCGTGTCCATCAGAAGCGATTACTGTGTAATTAAACCTTATTTCTCGACTCTTCAGTGCATAATTACTTTGTGAATGTAACCATCATCTAAAAAAGCTACCAAAATGCTTTAGCATTTAGTCTAGCAGTCATTTCCCTAGCTTGTGTCAGATATAACCATCAGACAGTGCAAAAGAACTGTCACTTTTAATAAGAGGCAAAAAATTAAATGAAACAGTATGCTTATTACAGGAAAATTAGGCGTTCAAGTGGTAGAGTCCTTTTCTGCTATTTGCATAATTTATTCTTTTTTGTCCCTCACACCAGAAGCTTCAGGCAATTTTCTTCACATTTAAATAGATCGCACATTTAAGGCTACTTAAGGAAAATTATCACTTTGCATATTTTAATTGTTGTGAAGAAAGTGAATAGAAGAGGTCTGCAGCTTGGGCTCTTGAGTCGGTCAGATGCTCAACTCTCTGATTCTGGAGCTCCCCACTGCTCCACTAGAGATAACCCTACAGTTCACAGCCATCCACTTGCATTTCATCAGCATGCAAATGCAGCTCCAAGCACTACAATAAGTGGGTCTTTGATATTTACAAACTAGTCACTAATAACTAAAATGTAATTTGTTTGACATAACTTTAGATTCTCTTATCTGACTGCCTTTAAAAATTTTTTTTAAAAAAACCACCACAGATAAGTCCTTTAGCTTTACAAAACCAAAGATATCATCCATTCAAACTGCAGCTTGCCCTGTAAATTCTGAAAGCATTATTCGTGGCAAAATCATGTCAGGTTCTCTCATCAGTGGAGTTTCAGCAACACGTCTCTAATTTCATTTTCAGTTCTTTTGTTTAATTTCTGCTCCTCCCTACCTTAATCAAATGAAATGAAAATTCAAATAAGAGTTGGAGTGAGATGCCCGTTCTCCTTCTACCCATGGAAACACATCTATCAGTCTGATGCTATGCAGAAATGGATGTTCCAGTCATCAGGAGAAGGATGTACGGTTGCCTTACAACACCCAGTGTGATGATCTGGAAAGCAGGAAGAGAGAGAGAGAGAGACAGGGTTACGGTACAGCACTTCACAAAGCAAAAAGCTGTAAACAGACCGATGACTGTACAAATTCAGTTAATTATGAAGCTAATGAAAAATTAAAAGGGAGTTCTAATGAAAAATTTGATCAAATGTTATTCAGATTATCTTTTCAAGTAATTAAGTGGTCTGGGAAAAAAAAATGTTCCCTAAGGTACATTTTAGCTTGTGATCTTTTCCATTCTGAGAAAAAAAATGCAATAAAGTTAGGAATGAGTAAAAGTCAGTTTTCTTTTTGACAAGCCACCATATATAAATATGCTAAGATATGATTTCATTAAATCAGCATCACTTTTCTTTTAATTTTCAGTGACATTCCCTTTGGTTACTGGTCATTTCAATAAATAATTAGCTTTAAATGCATATCAAAACAGTATTTAGTATCCAATATTTCGTGTAACGTATATTTGCAGAAAATAAAGCATCATTCATCTTTTAAGTCCAATAGACTAACTTACTAACTGCATTAGTTTTTAACAGAAACAGAAATAGAAACTTCAAAGTGAAATTGAGTCCTCTAATTTGGAAAACAAACAAAATTAATAATAAAGAACATGAGCCTGGTTGGTGTTTTTGGTTTGTTTGTTTTTTTCCCTTTACCATTACGTATTTTGGACATTGAAAAGAACCTGTATAAAGATGTTCATCCTCGTGATGTTCTGGAAAGATGTCACAATATTTTCAGAGCAATCTCGTAACACAGAGGAGCTAGAACAAAACAAAATCCAGTATTTAATGTTCATATGAACAAATCCATGTATTGATCACCTTTCTCGTGTATTTCCAAAATGTTAACAAGCAGAGAAAAGTATCATGAAGAGTATCATGCTGAGTATCCTGAAAGTATCATGCTGTGCAGTCTAAATACAGAATAAATTCAATTTCCAATTCTACCCCAGACTGCACAGAATAAAAAGTGAAGTACCTTTTTTTATTATCTATTACATCGATTGAGTCCTGTATGTTAATGCAGGCAATGCAACTATAGGAAATGCATGTGTGTGTACAGAGCTTTCTTTATTCTAAATTTAAACCATATCTTTTTATTCTTTGGAAACTACCTCTGGCCTCCCCCACTTTGTCTTTCCAAGTTCTTCCAGGTTACTGCCTTAGAAGGAAAGCAGCACAGTGAATTACAGCCTACCCAAGTCCCAAAGTAGACTCACTTACTTCTATGCGTGATGAGGGAAGCACATAAGATTTTTCACAATTTCACTGGAATTCCAGCAGCTATTCCTCCCCAAGAGGACAATATGGGCACAGACCCAGTGGCCCAGCACTGCACTTACCAAGGCACAAGAATAAGTGCTCAAATTAGCGTTGCTACATCAGCTGGAGTGTTTGGGGCGAAGAATGAAAATATTTCAGTTTTATCTTCGTGTCTTCTGTTGTAATAAACACATCATTAGCAATTAAATCCATAGACACAACAACAAAAATTTAGTTACCAGGCTTGGCAAGACAAATCGTAATTGCAAAACACTTTTATGCAATTATTATTACCAGGGAATTTAAAAATATATTAAAATGTCACTGGAGTGCATTCATCCCATAATATGGGCATAGTGAGACAATCAAACTGAAAAACTACTAAAAGCTTGAAGGACTTCTTTTTGTCTGCATCCATGTTTGCAACATTGGCTTCGGCCCACACTATGAGGTTATTCAGGCAGGTGGAGAGGAGGTTCCTATAGCTAATGCAGAGCAGTCACAACTGCAATTGTAAAGATGCCAGAAAAGCACCCTTTAGCAGTAACGCTCGTTTGGTGCACGTCACACACTCTGTGCTCTGTGCTGGCCGGGCATGTCACTGCTGTGCATTGTGCCCAGGACGCAGCACCGTGTTCGTGCCATCCCGCAGGCAGTTCCTTTCTGAGAGCTGCCACCCTCTGTATCGTGCTTCATTTCCCGGTGAAGAGAGTCACTTCTTCCAGTAGAGTTCTGTCAGGGCATTTGGTTTGGGGTTTCTACTGTTCTGTTCCAAGAGAAGAGAAGCAGAGGAGGAGGAGGCCTCGCCACAGCTGGTGCCTGTGTAGGCACCAGTACCTGGGCAGGCTTTGGGAAAGATTTTATGGAGGACACATTCTACACCTAACACCAAACTGATTTCCACTCGTCCCAACAATACTGCTTTCCAAATAGAGGGGAAAACTATTTTATTCTAAGAAGGAGTGCTGTTACCATTACATTCTGAAGCAACACACTAATTCCTACAATTAGTAATTAGGCCTCAGCAGCCTCATGACAAACATACGCGCAGTAAGGACAGACTACACGGGCCAACACAAAGCACCAGGCAGGGACACCTACAGCCTCAGCCAGGTGCCCAGGACATGGCAATAACTGTTGGAAGTGGAGCACAAAGCTCATGTCACCATCGAGGTCTGATGCTGTTACCACAGCTGTGTGCATAGGGCACTCTATACCACTTCTCATTAATCTGCCAAGTGTCTTTACACCACAGCAGAAGGAACGAAATCGAGGCAGAAGAGGAGTATGCCTTTTCCCAAGCCAGGTGCACCAGCCTAGGTAACACATCACAGCTCCAAGCTCCAAGTTTCTTTTTCCCTTGGGAGCTCAAAATTTCACCAAAATACATCAATTACCCTCCATGTTCTGGATGTCCACACCTTAGCAATCACTAGCACATTGCAGTCCCTCAGCCAAGCTAACCAGCATATGGAAAAAAACAGTTCCTCAATTCAAACATCAGGAAGACATTTCTCCTCCTTCTTTTCTCCCCAGAGCAAGCCCTCTCTCCATCACCACCACTCAATTAAATGTTTAAGATACTGCACAATATTTTCATCCAGCGTTTGAAACTACACACAGTAATTAAACCCCATGTGTGTTACGTTAGAAATGATAATGCACGATTCAGTGCAGTCATCTTGATGAGACTTTGAATTTTATTTCATTTTGGTCCTGTGGATACTTTAGACATTCAAAAATGCTTGAG
>JACDJE010000040.1:1598881-1639617 GCA_016647715.1 Pavo muticus
ATGTATCCGTTACATCTGTGTAATGCACTCTCTCTCATGATGGAGCGTGCTTCAGAGAGAAACAGGGATTACGAGAACAGCTCTTTATCTGAAGTCCTACATAGATGCAGATAATGTAAATAGTGGTCAGACGCCCATCTTTGCTTGCAACATATGAATGGCTTAATGCAGGAGTTAATTTGGATATTTTTGACTAGATGATCCCCAAGTGAAAAAAATCCTAAGAAAAACCACCTAGATATGACCTTGTACCATTTTACAGAGCATAGCTGGCAAAGACACCCAGATGGTGTTTGGCCTATGTATTTTAGTCAGATGGTTGATTATCCCCTCGGTAAGTTTGTAATCCTCAAGAAAACATTTTGCCCATCTATCTGCATTTGAGTAGAATACAAACTGACTAATAGATAAATAATCCATGTGAAAGTAAATAGCCTTAAAGTAAACTGCCTCCACATTCCATTGATCAGCTCAGTCAGCAAACTTTTTTTATATTGTCACAAATGTTCTAAATATTTTGAAGAGAAACATGCCAGCAGTACAGAGTATTTCCATTTCTGTCTCACATAAGGTCTTTATGAACTCCTCCTTGAATTGATATTGATCCTTCAGCTTGCAGAAATATTCCTCCAATTTATTTTATTTTTGTTGCCGTAGGAATTGTTACTGAAGGTACAAGGAAGAAAATGAGCGGATGTAGAATGGGACACACAAAAATGCTATGCAGAGCATAGGCTGACACAGCAGATGCTCTTTAACCATTCCAGGTTCCTTAAAATCCAGCAAAACACTCAGGCATTTCTGTGGCAGCAGCCCCTGGCTTTGCCTGGTAAAAAAAGATAGCAGTTTTCTACCACGGAAACGTCAAAAACTAGCTAATGTTTCATCCTGAGGGTACCATTAAAACATATTTTGTCTCTCCTCTCAAAAACAACCCAAACCTTTGGGAGACACCCAGGTGCAGGGGGACATCAGGGTCGCACTTCAGCCCTTCTTGGACTCTCCCCAGTGAGGAGGCTGCCAGGAGGGGTGAAGGCCCAGCAGCACACCGACTCCTGCTCATGGGGGAGAAAAGGGGAATAAATGAAGGAGAAGAGGGGAAAACAGTGAGAAGGAGTGGGTGTGGTGGGAGGTTCAGCCAGCTCAGCCCCCTGAGGGGGGGAAATTCTGTCAAAGAAGTTAAGGCGGCCAGAAAGTTCTCAAGAAGGCCTGAGGTGTCTCCTGTTAACACTACCCAACCAAACCCAACAGACACCTTTCTAAGTGGTGTCAAGGAGAGCTGCTGGTAAGGAAAGATTTGGGTAACAATCTGGCTCTGTCCTCCACTTCTTGCAGCCGCTGTGATACGGGTGAAGTTTTCACCTGCTGCTGCCCCAAAGCTGAAACAAGCCCTGGAGAGCAGGAGCGTGTGTGTGTGAGTGGAACCTGCATTTTCACACCATCTCAGCTTCTGCCTGCTTGTCACTTTGGTTAACATTTGAAAAATCCATTTCCCAGAGTGACTTTTTATAGAGAACAATTTAAAGCTGGAAGCCAAAGGGACAACCTACAATTTAATTTGCTTTTTGTTTTTGCTACTGGATAAGATGTTGTTAAAAAAAAAAAAAGAAAAAAAAATCACACTAAGGGTAGTTTTCATTTTACCAGCTGCAAAATCTGTTAGGAGTTATGGTTTTATCAGGAATGGATAAAGCAAAACTTGGTTTATCAATATTGGCCTGAGCTTTTCAAATAAGCCCAGCTCAATGGCAGATACGGAAGGCAATGTCTAAGACAGAATTTGGGTCAGCGATCTGCAATAGCGTACTTGCCAGTGTGATCAGCATGAACCTACAGCTAGTGGAGACACCAGGGTCACCCAAATATGAGGATGGTGGAATGACCAGGATGGAAAAGCAGCCTGTGGAGGTTTAGGGAAGCAGAAAGACTGGGTCGTAACAAGGACCATAGACTGTAATTGCTGTTGAAAGAAAAAAGAAAGGGGAAAAAAAAAAAAAAGAAAGAAAGCAGGTGATGTACTTAAGTCTTACTTTCTACATCCTTAATGAAAGGCACTGTTTTTAAAATGGTATTTTTATGCTTAAAACATAAAGTTTTAGATAGACAAAATGTTTGCCAGGAATCCATCTTATATTAGATTTTGGTTTACTTGCTCTGTTTTTAGCACGTTCTATCTAAATATATATATATATATTAAAAGAAAGATAAAGGAAAGCAGTAATCAATAGCCATAAATTTCCAGCAGTATCACAAAATCCCTCATTAGCTTTCTGAATGCTAAATGTCTCCATCGATTTAACAAAACAGACAAGATCTGTACAGTTTTTGAGAAGACAAGTGTGATCTTGTAACAGATTGGTATCTCTCTTCTTGGGGCTTTTCAGTGCATTTATTCAATGGTTTTGAATGTACATTACTTAACAGAAACATTAAATGCCAGTGCTTTGCAACAGTTTTGTTACTGTCTCTTTAAAGTAAACAAACAAAAAAATACATTCAAAAAGCAAGGCTGTTTTGCTCACGTGATGGCAGAGGCTTTGGGCAGCTGCAACATACACTGTTCCTGCTCAGAGACATTACCCAACATCAGTCAGCTGTCATGAAAAGAGTAGCACAGAAAGCATTAAAGGATAAAAAGAAAGATGGGGGGGTGGGGAGAATTGAGCAAAATGTCACACATGCCAGCTCATCTTTCCAGAAGGAAGACACCAGAGTATGTATATTTGGGGGAGGAAAAAGGGGGGTAAAGAGCACTAGCATGGAGAAAACTTGACTTCAGGGGAAAACCAGCAGCTCTCTGAAACTCGTTTAGCAGGTTCACATTCCTAATGTAATCTGACTTCTGTGTTGGTTTTGTTTTTTGCCCTATTTCTTACTTTGCTTTCCAAGAGAAATGTAACAAAACTGAGGTAGAAATAATGGTGGGCACACTCCAGCCTGAAGATTTCTAATGGATGCTAAATGAAGATTGCATCAAGGACAATGGAGCCGTATGCACATAACAAAAACTTAACTTTACAGTTCGGAAAGGGAAATAAATGTACTTTGAGGGTTCAGTTTTGCTTTGTCATTTGTACTGTTTATTTGGTCACAGTCTACCGTGTTGTTATAAACATCTCTGCAACCCATAGCTCTGCCAGTGACCTACACTGATTCCACTCCCTACAGCTCCACCAAAATAACCTCAAAACCACGACCAGAGCCCCTTAGTAAGCGCCAGCAGTCACAGTTTAAGGTAACTTGCCTCTCGGAGTCCTACCAAATCTTACATTTGACTGTTTCAGCTGCTAACATAAACCAATTATGTGGCTTTTTTTTTTTTTCATCTAAGCACCTTCTAAAGACTGTATCACATAATTATCAAGGAGCAATATGCCGAAAACTCTTACAGTTTACCAACAAGAAAAATTGTTCTGCTCTGGTTTGATTTGACAAATTGGCAAAAGAACAGTTTCCTAACACTGAAATCCTTCTGTTTCTAATTTTAAAAACTGTAAAGCTTCAGTCATATCACACTTTAGTTTTTTTCCTGGATACATTCAAAGTAATTTTCCTTGCCATTTTCCAATTGTTGAGGTAAACATACATATTTAATATAAAGTAACATTGAAGCCTAGCCTATAACTCTCAGCAGTACATAGTGCTTTCAACACATTCCTTTGAGGTACTGTACAAATCACAATCACTTTCCTGAGTTTTTGCAGACAGAACATTAAAAGAAATGAACTGCAGAAATTAAGGTCCAGATTACCATTACCCTGTTTTACCTGTTCTTAGTTTAACACCGCAGAACAGACAGGATTGAGGAATACTGTTGCTCTTAGAATAGCAAAAATCTGGTTCTCTGTCGCAACACAACCGTTCATCTCTTTAGTCCAATAATGTTTGAAGTTAAAGCTCTTTATATTAGCACATGCCACCAATGTAATTGTGAGGCAAACAAAAAATAAAGCACCACTTCAGGCACTTGACAGCAACTAAATCTCAAGAACAGCAGAATGGAATCAACACACAGGGTTCATGTCCTTCTGAAATCAACCCACTTGCACCTTGCTCCTTGGTGAGTATTGTCTAGCTTGAACAGAACTGAGCATCAACATGCGCTTTCTGTCATGTGTGGCTTTTTCAGATCAGCAGCTCTTGTTTGATGCACTTTTCCTTCAAGTCTACCCTGGCTCTTTAGAGGCAAGGTATATTGTAGTCTTCCCAGTACCCTTTGCAATTTTAACACTACTGAAAAGGGTTCTCTACCCTATGTAGCAGGTTCTGTGTGTGCCAACATTCATTACTTTTTTTTTTTTTTTTTTTTAAAGTAGTATCACTGACTGCAACCAAACATTTTGTTCCATTCAACATATGTATCAAGCTCTTTTTGAGATATGCTAGGCTGTATCTTGCAGAAAGCATTTTCAAAGTCTTGATATGTAACTGGCCTCAACTGGCTGGGCATAATGGCTGAAAGGTCTGTGGCTGGCATGGCATGGAGCGGGCCCACCACTGCTTCCTGACACAAGTGAGCCACATCTAGTCCAGAAAAGCCTTCTGTGCGCTGGACAAGCAGTGCAACCTCCTTGTCATTGAGACAGTAATTGTGCTGTGAGAGCAGTTGTACTATTATCTGGTGCCTCGCTGTGCTGTCAGGAAGTGGGATTAAAAGTCGTTTCATGAAGTACCTTCGAAGAGATTCATCAATTTCTTCCGGTTTACTTGTGGCGCAAATTACTACTATTTGGTCCTCAGCAGAAGTCAGTACAGTGTCCAGCTGCATAAGGAACTCGGTTCTCATCCGACTTACTGGACTGTGTTCTTCACTCACTTGCGAAGAAAGAAGCATATCAATGTCACTAACAAAAATCACCGAGGGTTGGCGACACCTTGCCACAAGGAAGGAGGCGTGGACAATTTTTTCTCCTTCACCTAACCACTTTGTGACAAGGCCAGAGCCAGTGATTTTGAAAAATGTGGCCCCCAGCTGACTAGCTATACATCTCCCCATTAATGTTTTGCCCGTTCCCCGAGGTCCAAATAAAAGGATGCTCCGAGGTAGAGCAGTCAGTCCATTGAATGCATCTGACCTCAATACTGGCCATAAAACCTCCTCTTTAATGACGGCCTTTACTAGATCTAGGCCAGCGATGTCATTCCAGTCCACGGGAGGTCCTTGGTTGATAATCTCATTGGTAACAAGGTCAATGAGGTGTGTGTCAGTATTCTTCAGTTGCTCGTCCACAGAGTGGTTGGATGAGGTAGCTGCACGAAGTCCCGGGCCTTGCATTGGGTGAGGGAGGAGCTGCCTGTGCTCGTCACCGTGCTCATTCATTACCGGGGAGGTATACTTCCCAAACGAGTCACTTGATCTTGAACCCAGCGAGTTTTTAGCAGTACTATAGGATGGGGGTGTGAGAGCCCTGCTGGACTGGCTGCTGAATTTCCTTTGCTGTTCAGAGGACATTAGCTGCTTTGTTGGCTTAAATGCTAAGGATGATGTTTCAGCACTTCTGTCAAATCCATTCCCCCTGTTTGCATTTGAAATGCTGTTGTCGGGCATTCGATACATGGGACTCTGTGTAGATCTCTGTTGGCCATAGCTGTAATTTCCATAACTGGAGTCCATTTCTCCTTGCCCTGCCATGTAGAAAGCTTTCCTTTTGAGAGAGCTGGCTGAACTGTTGGTCAGGGCAGAAGGCGCAATGGGCGTCAGGCCATGGCCCTGGTAGGAGTAGCTGGGGACGGTAGTGGGGGGCAGAGGGGTTGGAGCAGGGATTCCTGATGGCAGGTAGGCCGAGGGCGGTGGGGCACCCCCAGGGCTGTACCCAGGGCCAACAGCAGTTTGAGGAGGATAAGTGGCAGATGGGTAGCTGTAACTGGAGAGGTTTGAGGTCCCGTTGTAGCCGGGGACCAGGGCTGGTGGTGGCGGCGGTGGTGGTGGGGGCTGTAAAAGCCCCGAGCTATGCAGGGGGGACGGATGAGGGGATGGAAGTGCAGGTGCTGGTTGGCCACTGTAACTGGTATGCAAGTAGGAGCCATTGTATCCTGCAGCGTATTCCTGAGATGGGAGCCCTGAATGAAGACTGGGAACAGTGTGACTTCCGCAGGTGCTGCTGGAGTAGCTAGGTTCAGCCAGGTTACTGGCCACTCCGGGCGAACTCCCGATGCTGGCTGACACGTCTGCGGGAGGGAGGGCCGTGCTCACGCCGGCTTTGCTGGCAGTGATGACATCTGGTACACAATTCATGGGATACACACTCTCCGAATTCAGTGAAGGCTGCCAGGGCTCGCTTTCATTCTTCCGTCCGTTCACCAGCCCCGAGGGAGCTTCAGCGTAATTGCTGAGAATAGGCCGCTCAGCTGGGCCCTCCAAAATACCAGAGTATTTTTCTGCATACTTTTTCAAGAGATTGGAGGCAGTCAGAGCCGAGATGTCATCATTCGCCCAGGCGTACTGGTAGGTGCGCTGCAGGTGCCCCCGGTACGCTTCCACCTTGTGGGCAGGGGACCGGGTGGTGGAGGTGATATCAAAGTGCTGTTCTGGCCACTGGGCATGCTCCGGCGTCCACTGCATCTTCAAGCCTAGGGCAGCAAAAGAAAACAAAGTTAGCAGCAAGCTCAAGCTTTTTCCAAAGCATTTTAAATGAGCTCTTGAATGTACTGCCTGTAAACTTCTCCAGCTCTCTGAAATGCTGTACTTAATATCACAAATCCAAGCAGCATAAACAGTCAGAGTATTGTTTTTTTTGTTTGTTTGTTTTATAGGCACACACACATTTTTTTTTCAATTATGTAGGGGGTATTTGTTGGTTTAAATATATATATATACGTACATATATATAGGTGATGCCAGATTTCTCAACTTAATTAGCTAAGATTTGGTATTTTAAATACTCTGAGTGCAGATTTATTTTTAACACACAAGGCATCCAACTGCTCTGTCCTCCCTCATCACTGTTTCAGTTTTATATTTTAACCAATATAAAAATACGAGACACAGCTGACAGATCACATCTAGGATACCTCTCTTATTTGGTACTGAACACCTAGTTAGCACAGTATAATGCACCCTGCGCAGAACAATATGACACAGACATAGCAGGTCATTCCATAATCCAACTCTCATCTAAAGTGGTCCACGACAGTTTCAAATCTGCTTCGTGGAGTGCAGCAAAGCAATCTCCCAGGCAGCGCTCCGTCGCTTTCATCACACAAAGCCTACAACTCGGTATGAATTACAACTGGCTCCTTTCTGCCTCTCAGTTCTGTTGTTGAGGCTCTGGAAAAAAAAACAAGCATGACTTGTCTGTCGGTCTCCTTGCTTGCTCTCTCTTTTTTCCACCCCCCCTCACAGCCTCCAGGGTACAAAGAAAGAGGGTTGAATTAAAAAAAAGATGAAGAAAAAGAAAATGAAACAAAGGTAAGTCCTTAAAAGTTCTATGGCTTACAGAACTGGCTATCAAAAAAACCACTACCAATATAAAAAAAAAAAAAAAAAAAAAAAAAATTACAGAATGCAACTACCATTTTAAAGCAATTAATCTTGCAAATAATGTGATGTGCATTATTGACTCTCCCAGTAATCCACTGCGCATAGTAAGAGCAATTTACAGGCGTTAAGATAACCCTCTCCAACTCCAACCCATGCATGGTAGGCACACTGCTGATTTTCCTACAGCTGTATCAAATACACCTCCTTAATTTCTCTTGTATTACCAAAAGTGATTTTTGCAAACAGTCTTGTGCCCTCTGGCACAGATTCCTTGATAAGGAAGAGGCCTAGTTGAAATGAAGCATCTGTGGCACTAGCTCCCCTCTGAATTACTGCAGTCTCTTTTGACAGCTCCTACCCCCTCCTGTTTTTCTCCCCAACCCCTTTAGCTCTTCATTGCCTGACTCTGGCATCTGACATGGCCAGCTTAGCCTCGCTGAGCTAAACCTAACACACCACACAGTTTGGTAACAGAATGGCATGTTTATTCCCTTCTGACTCCCTCTTCCTTGTTTGCAAAACCACTGCACCAGACACTGGAAGTTAATTAGCAGGATGATGCTGTGCTAATTGTGTTAATTTACAAGGTTTTAGTCAAAGAGAATCATTCCAGGGCTGGCACTGCTGTCATGCTTCCAACTTAATGATTAAGAAATACTGAAAACAAGGTGGGAAGAATTGCAGTAATTACACAATAAACGAATAAAGCAACAGATTCATTTGCAATTATATTTCATTGCAGTTGCACTCATTTGCATTTGGATTCTTCATTTTTATTTTTGGATGCAGGTATTTGCAGATCGCCGGATCAGTTAAATTTAGCCCCAAAACTGCAAAGTACCTCTAATTGTGCCTTGTATTTTATTAGTACAAGTACTGCAAGCCTCAGTCCACACGAGCATGCCATTGATTACTTGTGGATTTTTTTTCCCGAGCGTTCTTTCTCTCTCATTTTTCAAACACTTTGACAACTTGAGAAAAACGTCTGTTAACAATTATACAGTTACCCTCTAACAGTTAATTCAGAAAAGCGTTTTTGACAAATGCAGTTTTGAGACTGAGTTTTTTGGCAGATTTATTTCTTTCATTTAGAATTAATATAATCTTTTCTGCTAATTGTTTCTGATGTTTCAACTGCTGCCTTTCGAAGGGGGTAAATGTATCATGAAATTGGGTGAAATTATAGAAATCGTGCTCATAAGGAAAAAATGCTATTTTAATGAGAAACCATCAAGGTCTTTCAGAAATCATACTTTGTTAAATTCAGCTGGAAATCTGAAGAACAAATCACCAAGAGCCAATTGTAAGTAATCAGTATCTAAAATTCTTCTACTGTCATGGGATTTACTTCGAGCCTTTTAAAATTGAAAGAATATTAATGTTCCGGTAACGCAGAACTGCCTAATAGACATACGGATGCATTAGTCCTATTACGAACAAACAAACAAACCAAAAACTCTATCCATGTTCTCTGATTTGAGGCTTCTAAGGTTACCAAACCAGCTTCTTGTTACAGACCTGCACAAGAACTTGAGCAGCTTGAAGCTTCAATTAGATAACAATGAATGGATACCATGAGAAAGACTCTTAGCAAAGAATGCACTAAAGCAGCAGTGAAACTTTAGAAAAAGGAAGGCAAAGCAGGCACAGATGCAGCAGACAATTTGATTGAGCTGGTACTTGTACTGTAGTTAATGAATACGCTTTTGGCACATTGTCTTAAAGGCTTGTAACAGGAAGACTACTTAAAGAGGTAATACAGCAGGTCAGAGCGTAACAACATACATCATATACTACCACTTAGCAAGCTTTTCAAAATACCTTCTACAAATACTTAACAATTCCACCAATTGATCTGCTCCTTTAGAATAGATTTAAATGGTTTTTTAAAAAAATAATTCTATCTCTTAGTGGGGACATCTGTTTAGATGGTTCAAAAATCTAATTCTTTGAATTGTACTTGTATAAGATTAATTTATTTACTTTGTTATAAGGCTGAAAAGAATGTCAGAAAATCTGAACTATCCATTATAAGAGGCGGGAGGAAACCACATCATCAGCTTTCTTTATTTGGAATAATTGGTAGATAGACCAGTAGATCCACATTGTCATGATATCTTTGGATATGCTCACTGCACAATAATTTAAAGTTTATTTATTGATGCATATTAAATACCAATGCATTTAGCAAAGGCTGTAAAGGCAGGATTAGGCATTGATTAGATAAGCTTAAGAGAACAGGACTGTTCTCATCCCACGAAACATGAGCATTTATTCCAGCACATTGCAATCATTAGTGTTATTTGGAAGCATAGGTTAATAGTTAACCATAAGCATATTTTTTGCATTAGTATGCAGTGAAGAAATCTGTATTTACATTTTGTCCACTGGAATGGTCTTCATCTAGGAGCACAAAGAGGCATTTCCTCAATTTGATATTAATTGAAAAAGAAGCAAACTTTGTTAGGTTTAACTCCCTTTGTTAATAACTCAATAATTGTTTGACAGGAGTCAGATGTCTGATTTGAAAAAAAAAAAAAAAGTTGTAGGTTCCTTTACTTATGTAAACATGCTTTCTTTTCCCCCCAGATTGCTTAGTGTTTGCAGCCACTTCCTCTGTGCATTTTTAATTGTATTTTATTAGTTGCTTTTGCTTGAGCTGACATACCTTCCTGCAATTCTTTTGTTAAGAATTCCAATGATGATATAAACACCTTATATCAGGTAAATAAGGGTATATTTAGAGGCTTATTTATTTATTTATTTTTAGAATCATTTAAAATCTGGCATAATCCACAGCCCTGGAGATAGCACATTTGCTTACCAACTCACTAAAATCCAGAAGCAATGAAGGCTAAATACATTAATTTTTTTATTTTTTATTTTTTTTGGCTAACTTAAGAATCCTCTTAGATATCGACATCGGGCTGTGTAAACTGCTCTGGTATGAGCTGTAAAAGGCAAAAGGAAAGGATTCTGTTATTTAAGTAAAGGAATGTACTTATCAGAGAATTGCTTTTAAGATAAATTTAATACATTACATAGGAGAGGCACTGTAGGCTTTTTTAGCTGTATCTATTTTTCCTTGTCCTGACAGCCCTGCTACGCATTTCTACTCAATAATTCTTGCAGTTGGAACCATATGAATTACATTTAAAGTAATTACAGTCAACAATTTCATTATTCAATTACTCTGAACTATGTGTTTGACTATTCTTTTTTTCCCCTTCTAATTTTGTACGCTAAGCCTGAAAATGTAAAATCTAATAAATATTACTTCATCAGCTTCACACGCATAATTCTGTATGGCAGAAGACCACTTTCAAATTCAGACTCATGGGTAAAAAAAAAAAACAAAAAAGAAATAATGCCAGAGTAAGGAAAATAAAAACGACTTTGAAATCTGAATGCAAAAAGAAACAAGTGGCAGCCTACACAGCCTGGATGTCCAAAGGGGCCCGATCCTGCTGGAGCCCAAGTGAGTTTGTGCATGCAAAGATTCCTCTACTCCTGCTGTCCTCGGTATTGGGTGGAACCACTCAGCCCATCCCAGGATTCGATCTGTTACAGGAGAAAAATAATAACATGCCTCTCCTTTAGATTTGAACTTTCTTGAAAGGCATGGAAAAGTGTAAAAATGCTGGCCAGGATCACACTGAGTGAAAACACAGCAAAGGATCTGCTGCATCCCAAAGACAAGTCCGAGTAGTAGGAAGCCTTCCAGCCAACTGTGCATTAGCAATGCTCTGCTGTAGGCAAAAACACTGGGATGTCAGTACATCTCTCTATCCATTCACATTTATAACAAAATAATGAAGCTAAAATTAAATCATAAGCAACTTCCTGAACAGGTTGCACTGCAATTTCAGAGATATTGAGGAATAAACCCTTATAACATGCAGCCACTGTGCGCTGGGAGCTAGGAACAGAGCTGCACACCAACCTCCCCAGCCAGCTACCAGAGCTCCCATTTTGGTCAGGGGCCTCCAAGCATTACTTCAACATATCTGAGGCAAAGCAAAACAGTTCTCCTGTCACAGTCTCACTGCGTCTGCCTTGTCCATCCCTGCAGTGTCTTAGGCCCTATCTAGCACAGATCTGCAGGTTCGTTAGTAAACCTGCTGAAGAAGGTTCTTTACTTCAGGCATGTGGTTAAACATGCTTTAAGCAACTGCTTAAAGCTCTATGGAAAAGAGATAGCCCACAGCAGAACAAATGAATGAGGTATTTCTGAGAACTGCCATAGCCACTGGTACAAGCACGCTCAGCTCCAAGTGCCATCAGGCTTCTTCCTTCTAGATTTGTTAGTGGACCTGGAACTTCATTATTTCAAACTGCTTACATATTTAGCCAAAGCTGTCCCTGTCCACTGAACTGCTACTTTCAGCTCTGCCTCCAGTTATTCAAGACACTGAGTATTTACACTATGGAACATAATGATTTGAGCCTAGAGATTGCTTCTTGTGGACATGCAGAGATCAGCGCTGCAAAAACAGCCACTGACTTACATAGGTGCTTCACTGGGAACATGCCAGGACTTCCCAAATTTCAGTGAGGGTGGAAGGTGTCATTACATTGAGGATCAGGTCCTACATCCACATTTTAATGTCCACCTTAAGCATGGGAAATAGTTGAATAAATGAGCCATGCCATAACCGCTGTGCAAGATGTAGGACGTACAACTCCCTGGGTTTATAGTAAATCTGATAATATTTTGTAAGCCTGTATACTGTCGTATGTCCCATAATAATAAAAATTAATTCAAGATAAAACATTTCTTTTACACTCCATTTTTTATTAATAAGCATAATTTCAGCTATTTGAAGATAGTGCAACTGATCTCTCTTAATTGGAAACAGGAGGGATTTTGAAGAGTGGATTGAGCTAATTATGTTTTGCAGAGGAGAAAAAAAAAAAAGAAAATGATTCCCACATTTATTTTCTAATTACTCAGTGAAGACCTCTGCTCCAGTCCATGAGGATCTCCTTTGACGTCAAAGGATTTGGTGGGAGGATGAGCCTCCAGCTGAGCTGCCCAGCTATACGGAGCCAGCTTTGGAAGCTTTATGCAGCAAATGGCAACCACAAACCCACGAAAACAGACCTGGAAAGTGCTCTCAGCATTTTTTGGTGGGGGTCTGGTCTTCCTCTTATTATACATAGCCTACGCATGCCACGCGCATCAGTGGGAGCAAGCTGTTGGCAGGGTGTTTACAATATGATTCCCATCTAGCAGGGACAGTGAAAACATTTCAATCTTTAAAACAAAACACTTAAATCACGAGTAATATTGAGGATCACATATATGTCAACAGCACTTAAAAGATAAAAGCAGTAACAAAAACGCAAGATATTTTAGGAGAGCCTGGAACCGGTTAAGAAGAAAACCCCAGACTTGGAATCTCAAACTAATACATCCCAATTATCTCATTTAAATACTGTCAAACGATTATTCCTTTTAAATCAAGCTTTCGCACCTCAGGACAGCAAATTACAATACATCTGCAGCAAATGAGTTCTCTCCTTCCAAGCCCCCTCCCCGCCATTTACATAAAGCAGTGCCTTTGATAATCACAAGGCCATTTCTGGCTGAACTTCCTTTAGCAGATTCATCAGCTTCAAAAGCCTTATGAAACAGAAATAAGGAGAACAAGCACACAGAGGAAATCTAGGTCCAGAGATGACACTTGTATTTAGCCAGCAGAAGCAGGCTAGATCCATCAGCCCCCCAACAGCAGTGGCAGGGACAGGGCAGCCACAGGCCCTCCCTGGATGCTGCCCACTAGAGGTAGTGGTGGCTCTGTGGCAGCAACCACCAGCACAAAAGCATTCTCAGTTCCGCAGTCCACACATACAAGCTAACCCCATGGATGCACTATCATAGTGTACCGTAAGTAAAGCCATTTATGCATGTATGTGTCAGAACCCTTCCACACACACACTTGGTTTTATTTGTGATAAATTTCAGTATATCTTAAAATATTTTACTACATCAGTCTGCCCTCACTGTACTCATCTGTTGGTAACAATTTTCTAAACCAACTAGAAAACATACTAAGGAAGACAATAATTGCAATTAATTTTCTTTTCACATATTAAGACACTTCTTCCTAGGCTTTACATTTTTAAGCTGTTTCCTTCAAGTATCTCTGAACACTACCATGCTTTTAAACAGCCCAGCATATTTTGTTATCACCGAACAAAGAAGGAAATAATAACTTCTGAGACAATTAATATTCAGACGAACAGTAACTGCAAACAAAAGTAAGGATAACTTAAACAAAATCCAATCATCCACTTTTTACAGTACGCAGAATACACTTGCAATATATTTTGCGTAGATGTAAAATACCACATAATCTGCAGTTTATGCCTATGTAAACATGTGCATCAATATAACTACTGCAGGATAACTGTAGTGTTTCTAAGAATTAAAATATTTATGCTGTAAGATAGAGTCGTAAATGAATGTAGTTTGACCATCCTGCACAGATATTAAAGAACATCTGCAAGAAAAGAATAGTTTATACCTCAAGCATGATTCTGCTCCCACTTAACGCACTCACCCCAAGTCTCCAGTAAAACTAGCTGAAGCTTTTTAGCCAAATTATATTCTCTTTTTAATGAACAAACTAGTAGGAGCAGTCTTTTCCTTGGTTCCCTTTCCAGAATTGGAGGCAGAGGCACATTTGCCTTGAAAGAGAGTAACAGAAATCCTTAAAAGCAGAGCACATACAATGCATTCCCTGCTTTGCTGCTTTTCTCATGTAATCAGCTGCATCAGGTGAAATGCAGAACAACGAACTCGTGTTTTAGTAAGTCAGTGAGAAGCAAAAGGAATGAATTTCCAACATGGAACATCCACATTCTGAACTAAACTCTTCTGGCCAAAAAATTATTTTCTGAAAATTGCAATTTTCAAATACTGGAATCTATCATTTTTCCTTTTCTGTTGTTAACCATGACTCAGTAATTTCCTTCCTTTAACAATTTTTTTTTTCATTTATACTTAGAATTATGGTCTTCTTCCTTGCTGCAAATAAAGCATTTTAAAACCCTTTTTTTCCACGTATCATAAATCCATTAAGACAATTTCCTTCTTATGCTCACTTCCTTTTGCCAAATGAAGATCATCAGAACATACCACACATGTCCAGAGGGACAGCAGAGCTAATGAATATGTATGGCTTATGTCACAACAGAGCACTCCCCTTGTTCTGCAGTATCGACCTTCTCTTATGTGAGTAAATAACAGGTGAGCACTTGTGTACGAGGATAAATGGGGTTAAAACTGCCATAAAGGGACATACTTTATTTGAACAAAGTGGGTGCGCAATAAATGGAGATTTAGGTGATGCTGAATTATTTTTTATGTCACGGTGTTCCAAAATGTTAGAAAATAATCTTGCTCTAAAACACAATAGTTATTTGAAATATATTTCTGTCCAATTAACAGCAGCAGCACTCTGTATAAATCTCCATTTATTCCACTACATTATATCTTTCAATTTATTTTTCAATCGCCATGATTTAAGAATGTACCTACGTATGTAACGTATTTCATAGCTTTATATACAGCAAGGCAAGTTTAATTCCACAGATTTATATAATCAGCCCTATTCTTTTTACAAATGTGAAAGCAAAGACCAGTTTCAGGAAGTTTCAAATAACTGTAGTCAGGCTTGACCCAATATGCTACACCAACAAGAGTGAGAAAGCAGACGTGCACGGGCCACTAGCACAGTGCTCAGCCTGTAGCCAGAAACACTGCTTTCCTCTTAAAGCGCTTAGAACCATCAGCACAGGAAAGGTACGCTTTACTGAGATTAGAGTACCTCTGCTAATGAGCTAAATGAGAACAAATACTGATTAAATGTATATATAGAAGTAATCTGATACTTGAGGAAAAAAAAAAATCCTCCTTAAGATGACTCCACAGCACACAAAGCCTGCGCAAAATTTGTTTGTTATTTATGCATTTTGCTTTTTGGCAATCTGCACATTAATTTTTAATGAAATAGTAAAGAGATGTTGCGTCTCACACTTGGATAAAAATATTCTATAGCCAGGACTGGGTGACACAGTGCATTAATTCAGTGTCCTTCACTCCTGGGACCTGCGTATAATTTAGTCCAGCCTGAAGAAAATAACTTTGATCTGAAGGCTGTGGAAAAAAGCTACATATGAAATGAGTTTTGGTGGGTTTAGCGTTGTTTCTTATATACAAGACGACACATGAAGATAAACTGCTTTCGGCCCGGGATTAGAGCGGAGCACTCCGGAGAGCCGCCAGCCCTGCTCCCTGCCGTGCCCACACAGCCACACGCGTTTCCTATAAGCACACAGGGCAGCCAGCGCTGGAGTGCACAACCTTTCCGAAATGCCCTAGTACCTCACGTGAAAGGGTTGCGTTACCAAGCCATGTACTTATTTCATCTTTCCGTTACAAAACAACTGCAAACCCAACGCACACATTTCAGCATGACGCTGTGAGACGCGGTGTGTTACCAGAGGGAGCCACGGTTTCCTCCCCAGGCCAGGGAACACCTTGGCCACACCACCAGCGCCGAGCTCATCACGCTCCAGGGAAGAGCCCTGGCCTGGCACGCGCAGCTGACCCTGCCTTCCTTCCTGCTCCCCCGCTGCACAGCAACAAGATTAAAAGCAGGAGCATAACCAAGGACCTGACATGCTGGAAACACTAAGCCCAGCTAAATCTTTTTCTCACTTAAACCTTTCAATTACTGTATTCTACAAATTCCGAAGATTCTTTCTTGCTCATTCAGTAAAATGTATCTGCACTAGATACAGAAAAATGGAATATAGCTCTTTTTTCTTGGTTTTTTTGTTTGTTTGTTTGTTTTGCATGCTTTGGTTTGGGACTAACAGTATTGTTTCCTGAGCGTTTGAAAAGAACTCTCTAGATTGTTAAACCGACTTGACAAATTATCCAGGGAAGGGAAAGAGGAGGAGCAGGGAATTTTCTATAGACAAATACAGAAATCTCTCTCTCTATGTATATGTATACATTTAGATATTTTACACACACGAGCATGAGAAAGAATGCCTCAACTGAGAAATTTAACTCTATATATGCTGATGTTTTCACCTCATTACTGGAGAGAGTGGGAGGGAAAATAATCCAGTGTCTCAGGTGATCTGTTGGTTTTCCTGTCCAAAAAAGAGCAAAGTTCATCCTGCAACAGGAAAAGTTGAGCCAGGTCTTGAAGCACACCGTATGGCACAGAGTACACAGGCATTTCAAGGGGTAGAAGGGAAAAACAGAAAGAAATGATAGAGCCTAGCTGATAAAAATGTCACATTCCTTTGCAGCTATCACACAGATTCAGCCTTCAAGAGAACAAAAATCTAAGCCCTGCAATGATGATATCAATAACTAGCCGAGCCCTGTTGATAGCTTAAGTAACAATAACTGTAGCATTTTCCTGTAATTTTGTCCATACATTCATTGTATAGGTAGTCACCTAATGATGAAATAGTTTTAAAATTTGCTTCAGGGTACAGAAGTCAAGCTCTGCTGATTAGCATCTCAAAGCTCGCTACAGGCACGCATTTGTATAGCTGAATAACGGCACTTGTGTTTGTATGATGTTTAAAACAAAACAAAACAACAAAAAAAGTACTATTTTACTTGATGTTTGATGATGCACATCATGAGATACAATATACAATAAATCACAGCTAACTGTAAGAATTTCAAAGAGCAGATAGAAAGGTAACATCACAAAAAGAGCCAAAAGGTTTTTGGTGTCAATATTAGATGCCCAGACTCCAAGATTCATGAGTTTGATTCTCCTGTCACTTGTTTGGTTTGAAGTCAGAAGAACCACTGAAGTTGATAATTTACTGTGAAGGAGATAAATGTGCCCCATCTTTTCCTTTACATTTTTATATTTAGGCACTAGCTGATTATACAAATAACATTCACCTGCATTTGGGTTTTGTGTTGTGTTTAATAAAAAAGTAAAATATATATAAGTACACAAGTGGTAATATTTCATTAAAATACGGACAGACTGTTTTGGTATTTGCTGCACGAGCTCAATTTCTAATTCATTTATTGTGCCTAACAAGGTAACTTTACAGAATAAGAACCTTCCTAAAATGTGCTGTCAATGGAATGGACAGAATTTTGGTTGCTATCACACTAGTCCAGTGTACCACCTTCAGCAGCACCACATCTTCTATCTGCACCCCTCTTTTGCTATTTCTCCAGTCATATTTTATGACAAGATTTTAGTTATAAAACTCTCCATCCAATTTTATATCAAACAATATTACAAAAGTGCCTCCAAATTGATTTAGTATTAAAAAAGCTATATGCTATCAACAGGAACACTACAATGTTGGTAAATATCCATCAACTACCAGCTTAAATTCTCTTTTTTATCATTACATTTTCTCTTTTCTTCCAGAAGGTGCAAGGAACATGCAGCAATCACTTAAAGAAAGCCGAACATTAATATAGATATATACACAAGGCAGCAAAAACCTTTCTAGTTCAGAAACTAGAAAATCTTTACTGAGGCATTTAATATTGGTAGTACAAATTTACTACCCTTGGTTTGTATTGTTAAAAAAAAAAGAAAAAAAGAAACGGGTTGAATTATGATGTACTGTGAAAGCTGCAAGAGTTTTGTGATCACAAGTGAAAGATTTACAGATATAACAATTGAAAGGTGGATTCCACTAATCAGAGGAATGCATAACCTCTGCAAAGCAGGTAGGAGTGAATCATTTTAATTTTCTCTCTTACTTATGGCTTTATATTCTTACACAAGGGAAGCAGAGGAAACCTAAATATGACCCTATTTAGATATATTAACTCAAAAGCCTTTGTAGAATTCTTAAGCAAACAGGATTGTGCCTCCAACGCTGCCCATCTAGTTTTGCAATGTGTTAAATTGGACGGCTACTTGGACAGTTCTCTATTCATTACTGAACTGTGGAAAGGAAACACAGAGGTGGCATTTTCCTTTTCAACCATGTAATGCCTTGTAGCCAGATTCCAAAGCATCAAGGAGAGATTCTTTTTCTGTCTTTTTTTTTTTTTTTTTTTTTGGCCAGACAAGCTGTCGTAATTGAAATGAAGTCTAATCAGACTCATTACTGTTTTCAGCAATTTGCACCACCAAAGATGCTTATTAGGTAACAGTGTTTAATAAACCACTCTTTAGAAAACTACCAGTAATGAGCTCTTAACAGCCAATCTTTAGCGTGAATGTAATGTGAAAAGTGTTCCTAGCGCTGAATAGATTTTCACATTTAGTAGTGTCATAATTAAGCTGTAGAAATGGGTAGCTGTGATCAGAGATTTACTGCAATATAGTATTTTTTTCTGAAAATATATTTGAAGATACTTGGGATTCAATAACATTTCCAGAGCAAATTTTAAAATTGCACAAAAGACTGGCTAAGCTCTATAAATGAGAGATTATTTGGGGAATGCATAGAGTACTGTAAATCAGGTATCATCCACCAGACATGCATGAAGTTAATTCCACCTAGCTTTGTTTGACTGCTCATCCATCACCTAACAATTTCCAGTCATTAATATACGAATAATAAATGTTGTTGTCATCAGTTGAATGATAATGAACAAAAATGGCCATTAAAAGAGGTACTTGAAGAAACACTTGCCAGTTCTCCTTTCCCAATTACAGCTGAAAATGCTTGAGAAAAAAAAAAATAGAGCAAATTGCTTGGTTTCGAAATAAAATTAGGTTATGTGTAATATCATATATTGCATATAATATTTTATATTTATACACACATGCATATACAACTAATGCTGCTTTTCCTACGTATTTCAGATACCATTAATTCCTAGTACGTATTTAGTACCAATAAAACCCCAAGTTCATAATGTAAAAAACACCACAGATCTGAACATGTAGCATTGTGAAATATATTATTCAAAAAACACAGACATCTGCAAGAGATAAGTTTTCAATAGGAAGTTCAATTTAACTAGATGTATACTTCACTGCACTGCACTAGTCCTATCAATACCAGTACCTAACAAATGCTGAAAGAGGCAAAAAAGAAAATAAACTGCATATATAAGCTCCAGCTAATTAAATATCCAGAGTGAATCCTGAGGAACAGCCACTGTTCTCTTACCAGATTGATTTGGGCCTGACACAATATTTAAAGTTATCAATAAGAAATGACCAAGACCACTTTTTTTTTCCTCCCACTAGGAGAAATACATAGGGATGCAAATGTTGTTGTGCTTACTAGAGATTCTGTCAGAGAAGCTTCGTGTTGGCAGCTAAGACTTTGAAAGGAAGCACATAAAGATGAGCAATCAATAATGAAACCACTGACAAAATGATGGAAATCTTAATTCTCTTGAACTGAGATTTTCTATCAGAACTCTATGATAAGAGGCTAAGAACAGCTCCTTTACTGAATGAGCGCTCTTACTACATCTTTTATGTACCCTAGCCCCCAAACTTCACTAGTCCTAAATGCAGCCTATAAGCCTCCGTATCTGTTTGCAGCTTTCTGAATCAATAGGACTATAAGAACTGAGACTACCAAATTAATGCCAGTTTCATTTGATTTTGTGGTATGTGCTTCTTTGCACTACAAAGTGGAAAAAGGAAAGGAAAAAAAAAACACACACACCCAGAACTCATTCCCAGATGGGTTTCTGTAGCTTTGAGATCAAAATATCTTCCAGTTTCTTAAGTCTGAACTGAATTTGTACTCAGATCCAACATTTTTAGTGCCACTGCCTACTGTACTGCACAACTCCAAACCTTGCACCTTTAAGTCAAACACTTCTCTCTGCTCCCTGCAAAAGAAAATAAAATAACAGACTCCGCAGCTGCTTTGGACTACCTCCCCTCGTACTTCTGAATAATGCATTAAACTTCCATCATTTGTGAGCGACAACCCAATGCTTTAAGATACAAGATATGCATTTTGTACTGTTGATTTTACTAAGTGCAGATGCTCTGAAACATCAATTCCTCATCAATAAGTCCTTCAATACCTTACAATATTTTTAGTAGTTTAAAAACTAAGGCTGACAGAAATGTAGCATCAGCAGGAGGCATCATTATAAAACTGCTGTTAGCATCCTTTCTTATTTCTAACATAAAACTAGGAGAGTGGGAGCCTTTAGTGTATTCCTTCTGCATCCCAGCGCTGTCACAAAATAAATAAATAAATAAATAAATAAAATCACTTTTCAGCCTCAGATTCATCAGTATTTTATCAAGCCTACAAAACACTAGTCTGCTCACCTAAGATGCTGATTCCAAACAACACCTGGCTTTCTACAGAAATCAAGAATCCTCCTGGTATCTGTGGGCCTGCTTACCCTGATCCCCAAGGCCTCCTCTAAGAGATTCTTACAGGACTTTCCACTGAAGAATTGGGACCTACCAACTTTTACTTATTATACTACTTACACATTGCTATCCTGCGATGGAGTGTCACATCAACAAACGGTATAGACTAGCATAAGAAATTTCATAATAGGAATTCACAGAAAGTAAAGGTAGCAGATGAAGTTACAAGGGCAGGTTAAACTCTGTAGTCAGAACTTGCGCACGAACACTGTGAATCAGTGAGAAGGAGCAATAGGATCCTAAAAAAAGACAGCAAAAGAACGTGCTGATGCCACCTCTGTGGCGTCAGAGGGCGAGGAGTCTCCACCAAGGCACACCAGGCACGAGAGGACAGCTTCAAAGGCAATGTCTGCTGCCACTGTAGCCTAAGGTGAGCCCTGGAGTGGCTTGTCTCAGGACAGCTTTATCAAAACACAGCATAAATAGCAGAAATTGGAGCTCACGTGAAACCCACTGCGCTGTCTACAGCAGCAGAGACATTATTTTGTTCTCCATCAGTGAAATTCCAATATCACAGCCCAACTTCTCCCAGGCAGGACCCAGCATCAATCACAGTCTGCCCTTCAACAAAAGGTACCATAAACAATCCATGGGGTGCCTTTGAGTATAGAACACCACATATTTCTCTGTTCTCTTGTTCAAGGCAATAGTATTTAGATTTTTTATTTTTTTTTATTTTTTTCAGAGTAGAGAGTGGTTTGGATGGAATACCACATAAAGTTGTCTCACTGGGTGTTCTGCACTATTTGTTTGGTGGCGTTAAAAAAAAAAAAAGCACATTAATCGTTCAAAAGCGAAGCAAGCACTTGTCCAACTGTTCCACACAAACTGCCTCTGCAGACTGCCGAGGTTATGTGCTATTATGGCGCATTTACAAAGCAACACAATAGATGAGTTTCAGTAGATGAGAACATTTGTCCGACATATCCAGAATCTTTTGTATTACGACAGGAATTATTCCTCACACTTGATGGGCTTAAAAACACAGACTCACCTGGTAGGTCCTTCTCTAAAGGTAGAGCAGTCTAGTACACAGCTTCCCTGATTGGAACTGGTTATGGAAATATGAAAGAGGTAAAATGAAGAACATCATGTCCTATAAATTACAGCTGTGAGAGTGCCTGGGGGTGCAGAGAGTTAATAAATAAAATGCATGTGCAAGTGAGGAAAACATTTCTTGGCTTTGGAGGGACTGGGGTGAGTGTATTGGAATGTACCAGCATTTGACTTTTACTTTATTTCTCATAGAATCTATTTTCTGCTTTTCCACTACATAGCTATCTACTTATTTTAACATAACTCTGTATTTTTGTCATTAAACAATCAAGTTCTAATAAAAACCATAACACAGCCAGTTGTGTAATGAAAAACAACACAGGGTTGGAGGGGGGCTCCTGCCTGATCTCAGCAGCAGATTAGCTTATGCCTCACAGCATGAGATAGAAAATATGTTCCTCACTATTACAGTTTTGATTCTGTATTTGTGTTTTATATGGATTTTTAAAGAGCCACAATATAAATCTTTAATTTAGAGATTATAAATATATATGTATGTATAACTGCACGTATATATCTGCTTCCCCTCCCAAAGCAGGGATGATGTTTGTCTCTAGAACAGTGACTAGCTTGGAATCTTGCTGACAGAAGAACACAAACAGAAAAAAAACACATTTTAGGCTATCCCAGTGCAGACTGTATCGATTGCAATCCCAAATACATGTTTTTCAGGCATTCCAAGTGATCATTTCTCAGCAACACCCTTGGTGCACTGCAGCGTACTGAGGGATTATTTCTGCACAGAGAACAACACAGTCTTATTCATAAAAAGGTAAAAAACATTCAACTAATTGCTTTCTATACTCTACAAAAGTTAGCAGTTTATTCACCGGCAGCAGGCCAGGAGAGCTCCTCCAACAGACACAGATCTCTCAGCTACATCTTTTCTTCTGTACCTGACATACATGATCTCCTTCTCCCTCTCCCCTCCCCCAGTTCCTCACATATATTTCTGCAACTGTCCTTTACCTCAAAGTTAAAGCCGTGCCAAATCAAGAGCAGTAGCACTAAGGGGTGGCCAGAAAATAGGACAGCAGAGAGTTTTGAAGTTAACAGAGGAGCATCCTGTTCCTACCGCCTATCAAGCATGTTTCTGGTTTCTTCATGTACAGAGAAGGCCATGTTGCACAGCTGCCTCTCACCTTAGGGATTTAACTCTAGAGATACAGCACAGTCCTTGAAGAAGCTCAGCCCCAAAGGCCTGTGGGATTCACACGGGGAGGTCCCATCCCAGCCACCAGTGAAAACCTAGTACATTGCACCAGTGTGTAGGTTAGCTGGTCTGCAGCCATGCCTAGCACTGAGAATGAAAAACACAAAGTAGGAACAAGGAAACCACATTTAAGACGACTTTAGAAATTTAAATCCAAAAAAGGCAAGAAAAAGAGGCAGAACCTTCCAACTCCAACCTCTGTTACATACTCTGTAAGACTAAGGCAGGCTTTAAATTTGTCCATGGCCTTATTTAACATTTTGGTTATTTATTTATTTATTAAACTTTGCATTATTTTCATCAGGCACAATGCGACACAAAGACTTTATGCCACCTTTTCAAGTACACATCCAAAACATTTTACATAATTTTCTATACGTGATTTAATGAAAAATACCTAGGGCTATATCCATGTCTTGTTCATTCTATGTATTAAGCACAAAGCTTGCCATGACTGAACTAAAAGGTATTTGATAACAAATGGTTAGAGGGCACAGACTGATATTTAAGAGGTAAGGTTGCACCAAGGTAGCTCTGATGGGCCATTTTATATTGAGGATAACCAGAAATGACATTTCTTAAAAAGGTCTGTATTGCTAAAGAGAAGGAATGCCCTAAATGCATCAATGAAAACTGCTGCTGAGCATGACTGCTTTTTTTAATATTTTGACTTTTTTCAAAGGAAAGACAGTCATGCTACAAATGTTTTTTCAATAAATCTCAGGCAAGTACTGGGCACTTCCAAGACCAGTTGCACAGCATACTCTTAAAATGATTAAACTGTCTCTCACAGCACTTTAAATGATAGACTGCCCAGAAAAAGCACCAGTGCCCCACAAATTAGGAATTGTAGCAGTAGTTGATAAGCTAGAATGAGCTCTGGGCTGTTTTAGGACACACCTCACTCTCATTACTGGGCTGCCCCTCTTGGAAAATCCTTCCCCTCCTGTAAGGTCATTCAACTAGATTAAAATATCTCCCTGTAATGTTACCTCTTTACAACACTTCACACACTAAGTACAGAAATACTAGTTACTGGATGAACAATGATCCCTTATATGCACAGCATAAAGATACCACCTATGTGATTTAGTTGAAAAAGAAAATTTAATCTATATTTCTGACCGAGCTCTATCAAAAGCCACAAGTTGCTATGACAGAGAATTTAAATCGTTTGGATGATTCCCCTGCTCTCTTCCTCAGGTTGTTATTAATGTCTATAATTTAGGCCTCCGTGTTGCTAATATGCATGTGGCTCTCTCCAGTCATATGAATAAAGCTGCATAATTAGGCACTGGTGTAATTTGTAGCCTCCAACTCGTTCTCCCACTTCCCTTTCCCGATGTTCCTCAAAGAGGCTGCGATTTATGTTGGCGGCAGATCGTGACACCGTTACTCACAGGAGAAGTACTCTCTGCCTGCGACTTCCTTGAAATTACTGACAAAAATTAAATCTCCCAGCAAGTCAGAGCAGTCACCACGATGGCGATAAGATGGCACTAAGCCCCCGCTACACGCACTCGACTGCTGGTGACCAAATGGTTAAGCGTGCTTGTCCTTTCATCCTCAAACCTGACAGGGACTTCTTCAAATTCACAGAACTCCTTTAACAGAACCTCTATTTGACAATTTTTAAACGTGCCCTGATGTGTTCACCAGGTTCATCCCTATTAACAGGAAATGAAACTGAAATAAAGAGGCAGTCTTCGTGTTGACTGCAGGCATTTCAGATTTCGTGGCAGCCCGCATCTTCCCAGAGCCTTTCACATGGAAGAGATAATGTGTGTGAAGAAAAACAAAATTGTAGGTTTAGTAAAGTCAAAATCTGATTTATGCCAAAATAGAGATGTCAGCAATAGCAGAATAAGTGACAAGTGTTAAATTACCCAAAGAAGTAAATTCTGTAATTATTTACCTCTCTGGCACATGATCCTTAACAACCTCCAGACCTAAAAGGAACAGCAGGAAACACGCGCATTTTTAAATTCAGCTTTTTTTTCTTATTTTTGAGAAATGACTTTTTGCCCTGATTTTTTTTTTTTTTTTAATTTTAATACAACAAAGTGCCACCAACAGCATTTCAAATAAAACGTCAGCATCAAGCTCCATAGTGAATATGCTGGGAGCCGAGTGTACAGTCATCTGCAAATGGACAACTTTAATTCGATTCCTGGCACCACTGGCCACGCTGAGAATCCTTCTATCTCCTCACACCAGGGGTTTGCTCTTTTAAGCATTGCTCCCTGAAGGGAAGGAAAAACTAGAGAAAGAGGATTTCCAATGACCCTGCACAGATGAATGAATGTGTCAATGGTGAATATTGGTTCAGCTTTGAAATAGGGAATCCTGCAGTGGTTGCTCTGCTTCATCCCCACTAGTGAGTTCCAGTGTGGACTTCAATGTGTAAGAGGCCTTTAGGGGACAGATAATAAATGGAAAACGGGGTGAAAAAAAATCAATAAAATGGTTTAAGAGTAAAAGAAAGGCATTTCTCTAACTATAACCTTTAAATGATTTCTAAGATAATTTTCTCAGACGTGCATCTCTTTGGCTGAGCTGGTTATAGAAATAGATATTAAAAAAAATACTAATCCTTAAATAAAGAAGGATTCTCTACCAGCTAGCCAACATTTAATGCTAGTGTACCCTTTCAGTGCCTACTTAATTCTGCTGGGTTTCCATTTGTTAAATAAGGCCATGGATAAATTTAAAGTCTGCCTTTATGGGTACGTTTGTTTCTGGTGTAAAAGGCAAATGGAAAAACAGTTGTGAAATTGTAAAAGCGCTCTCTGTTTCAGTGAGAGCTTATTCTTCCACTTAGGACTGATTTCACAGCAGTACTGGTAAAATGCACAAACCAAACATGCAAAGGAAAGATGCTTCTTCCTATCTGTATAACTCTTCTGTAATTCAGGTAAACACACAAACATTTGCCCAAGCGTTAGTAAAATATGCACTCACTTCTACAAGCGTTTGAATTCATTTTCATTCAGTGATCTATCAATCAACCTCACCATGACACAATATAATTTCCTAATCATGCCAATATTCATGCTTTTATCTCTTTTTAAATCCAAATAACATATATTTCAGTAAGACGTAAGTCTAATTATTTAAACATGATGTAGAATAACATTTCTCTAAGGCCATTTCTTTTATGAGTTTCAGTTCCTTAAAATTGCCATATAATTTAATCTATAAAGCAAAATTTATATAAAAGAATAACACAAGCTTCCGCTCAAGAAAGCTGAATTGTTAAATTCCCACTGTGTGCTGCATTTTCCCTCCCATGTGTCTATAATAGTTTACTTATCTGTTACTAAGAGCAAAACTAATATATTCATCAAACAAAGTGAAACGTACTGTTTCTCAGCCTGTTAAAAACCACAGAATAGCAATTGCATCTTTTTTCTCTTACATGTAACAAATTAAGCTGTGCAGGAAAAAAAAGTTACAAATAGCAACTCTGCACAGGTTTCAATGCCTATGAAAAAGAGCATTGGCACTGTCAGCAGCTTTTCATGCCTAAATGTATGCACTTTAAATGTAGCAATTTCATGCAAATTAAACATTCTCATTATATAATTGCTACCAAAATATTTACATCTATACAACTCCAGCGTTGCTGAGAATACAAAATAAAGTCTAGTAAAGATCTAAAGGGACATATTGCTGGACAACTGCAGTCATTAATACGGATGCTGAATATTTTTGGATACTCAGAGGCATTAGCTATACATTTCATAGATATCAGCAGATATGATCCTTTTTCAACTAAGAAAGAATTTGGGTAATCGGATTTATATAGCCTACAGCATTTCCTAAGGACACTGTCTGGGATTTGCCTCTTTTTAAACAGTTGAGATGTTAATGTTCTTTTAAGAGTATTTTTTAAATACCGAGTAACATCTTCATGAAGAGCTGTGCTGATTTCCAATTATGTAAAAATTAATTTGTTTAATCAAGCTACAAGAAGGACAAGAACTTGAACTGGAAAAATTCCATCACATTAAGTAAAGGATTATTACTCACAAGAAATATTTTCAATGTCAGACAGACTTGCAGCCAGAAACTAACTACACATCTTGCAGAGAGCTATGTTCCTTTCTCTCCTGTCTAAGTTTTCAAAGACCTCAAAAAACAACATCAAAAGGAACTCTAAATAGTGTTGATTGGCTTCTTAATTTCATTTGCTTTAAGCTCAGTCAAAGAAATTTTCAAGAATAAGACTTCAATAAATAGAGTTACCTTTTATAAATGTGCATTTTCTATTAAATGATATGTGTACTGGCAAAGGGAAGGAGGTTCCTGAAAAGTTACTCTGCCTTTGGTCTCTGGATTGTCTAATATATAATGATATCAGTTCATCTGGCGCAGTCTCAGCAATATGATAATAAACATCCCCCTTTCAAAAGACATCTGAAAACTTGTAGGAAAAAAAAGAAGGAAAAAAAAAAGTATTATTGTTTTTATGTTAGCATAATGCATGAAATCCTTTCCTTTTAGTATTCATGATCATTAACAAGTAAATTATGTTGAAAAAAAACGGAACACAATTTTGGCATAATTTTGGGATAGCAGTACAGATGAGAATTGCTCCCCTAACCTCTTTCTGAACGGTGATATATGCAAAATAATCTAAAATGAGTTGCTTTCCAGTCCCTTTTCAGAATACTTGACATCCACTGCTCAAGTGTTTCAAACCTTCAGTTGCTGTCTGTAATAGTGCACAGATGGAACAATATTTATTCTGTCAGTGGAAACTAATTAGGATGACACTAACTCTGAACATTAAACTAGAAGAAAAAAAAATCACACTTTACACAGTGTGGCACATGATCTGTGAGTTTACAAATAAAAGCTATAAATTTTAATACATTGCTTTTATATAGGAGGTGTGACCATATTTGCTGTTGCTGCCGTATGCCATAGCCAGAGATGGGCTTGCAGAGCCATATCTGGATTTGGATACAAATACCGGATCTCCACTGTTAATTCACTTCACATCAGAAACTGTGTGCCAACAACTTCCACTCCACAAGAATAGCAAGTCAGACTTGCAAATTATTTCATGTTATGCTTTAGTCAGCCACACTGCCCCACTCATCTCTCTCAGCCTCTGGCCCTGGAGGCCCCAACTGCACCAACAGCATGAGCTGCACAAAGCCAAACAAGTCAGCTCTGCTTCTCCCCCTTATCTCTAGGTGCAGCCACAAGATCTGTCCTTTAGAATAAAAGATCCCACCTCACAGATATTCAGATCTGATATGTATGTGCAGCCTCCACCACCGAGGACTGGCTCACAGCTGCTGAAGACTCAAGACAGATGCCCTCAAACATACAAACTAGATTTTCAAAACCTCACTAGGGATTCAAATCTCCATATTTTGGTGTCTGAATATCTTTAAAGGTCTTCTTGATATTCCTACAAAGTTAAGCCTTCTGATGTACATGAGCTTGAATAAACTGGCTCACAAATGCTTAATGCTTTGAAGACCTACCTACATAGCATGGCTCAAGTTCACCAGATTAAAAAAACAGCAGTAGAGCGTGGTAGATTGCTCTCTGACTCAACTATTGGTCCAACTGTCTTCGAGCACAATGCCCTTCACACAAATGGGTATATGTCAGGAGAGAATTCAGTTTGATGTGCATACATTTTTATATAGATCCACCATCTTAAACCTTACTTTTAAATAACAAATCTCTGTAAAGGAAAAGAAGAAAAAAAAATACTTTATGCAATGTTGACTTTTGTAGTTTGCAATGACAAATTAATAGAGTCCAAAAAAAAAAAATCAGGAAAAAAATATATCAGCTGCTCACAGTTAAGCAAGAGTTAACATGTTAGAAGAGATCATAAAAACAATCATTTAATGATTGTTCCATTAATGTAAGATAAACTAAGCAGAAAAAGAACTGCTTGAGAAATTGAAGTTTCAAAGGCTTCTTGTCTATGCAACAGTATGATCCTCCAAAGTTGTTTGAAAAACAAAACCAAAACACCTTTGGATGTGATACGTTCTGTATTGGCAGCATTCTTTATTTCATGTCTCTTAGCAGCCTGGAACATGCTGGTGCAGAATTACACTTTGCTCCCTCTCAGAGGCAAAGTCTTCCTGCTACTCACGGTCAACCTTTCCTGTAGTGCTCCAGTAGCACTAGCAGTCACTTGACATATTCCTGGCTTTCTTAGGAAGGGACTCCTCACAGTGTCCCCTCCAGGCCACGAAGTGCAGTAAGACCAGGCATGATATTGAGTTTAGTCTGATTATCAAGAAGTGATGATACTGGATATTATTTTCATAAAATTGACGTAACAGACAAACACTTATTCAATGTTTCCAGCTATAGCCATTAGTCTAATGAAGGATATTATCTATGCCTAGAAGTCTGGCCTTTCTCATATCCCTACATCAATGAGACATTTTTAAACTGAATTATTTTAATCTGAAAACATATTTTAAAGCATCCTTTATAACTAAGATACTAATGTGTTCCATAAAGCTTTGCTTATTTATTGATATTTACGTCAAATTTCAAAGGCTACTAAACTGCAATCTCACATTTAAAAATACAGTATTTCTTTGCAAACTGACTTCAAATACAGGGCAGAACTTAATGAGTAAACCTGCAAAAAAATGATGAAGTGCATCTTCCTTTTAATTGATGATAATATCTTACGTGAATGCCAGATAGCATCTCTTCTGAAATCATACCTTGGCTTGACAATAAAGTTGGAAGTTACCCAAGTGTATTGTAGCCAACTGTCAAATTTAAAAACAGTCACAACATACTATTAGTGGCATTCAGCCAATCTCTTAAAGAACACGATGACCCCAACTTTATTTTGAAAACTCAGTTTGAAAGCAAATCTATTCCCTAAAGTAATTTTCAGCACTGTTTAAAAAGCTTGGAAAAATCAGATTAGAGTAAACCAGGTTATGTAGATGTTATGAGAATGTAACTTCTAAAAATAACTTTATAGATCAATTCAAGTAAACATCAAATACAGAGATCTCACCTTTTGCACAGCAGTGCACTCGTATACTCTAAAATTCCAATCTCAAATTATCAGATTGACATACTCTGTAGAATTAGCATAGTCTATAGAAAGCCTGTGATATAAAACAACTCCCATGCATTGAAGATTTATGCCTTGAGAGTCTTATGTGAGCACATCACAAACAGTATCTGATAGAACTGCTGCACTGTATGCTGTATTTTGAAAAGACTCTGGATGTTTAAGAAAAAAAAACAGTATTCTCTCAACAAGAAGGCATATGTATGTATTACCATAACTCATAATGGGGCACAAATTTCCCTCCAATTTTTTATGCAACATTCCCATCACCACCATAAACTTTGATGAGAAATAAGAGAATCTTATAGATGAATGAAAATACAAAGTAACATAATGCTAAATACGGGGAATGAATGAAGTGCAGTCATTGAAAGCTTGCTATAATCACAGAAAATGTACCCAGGTAAATTCTTAATAGAAACTCCTATGAACTAACGGGAGTGACATATAATCAATGAAAGTCCTATTAAAGCATTATTAAGATGTAACCTTGTTTATTCTCAGTAATATAAAAAGTAACCACTCACACATAAAAGCCAACCACGTAGCCATCCAAGCTATCACTAGAATGATCAGTTATCATTTAAGGGAAAATGCTTACAGATACTTCAGAAAGAGAGTACACTAGCGTACACTAGCACTTCAGTATAAATCATCTAGAAAATAACTTAAATGTTATTAATGTATGACACCATACATTGAACTTACTCTTCCAAAAAAGCACTGACTAAATGCCTCTCTATATAAATTGATTCCAAAGGATAGCAGTTTGCTACTTTGTATATTCAAATTAAGTTACTGCTTAGCTAAAATATCACTTGTAAGGAAGAACTGGAGTTTGTCTGGAAGCGTGGAAGTAAGATAACTTGCTTCAAGCACAGCAACTCCACGAACTTATTTGTCTGCTGATTCATGGCATCTTGCTTTTAACAGAAGCATTAGGAGCTATTTATACAGGAAAAGCACTGTGCTTAATCTCACTTTTACCACTCTAGTGATGAAAACTACATCAATTTGAAGAACCATTTACAGTATTCACACTACAATTGAGTATATGAAATGATTTTGCCAACATGGAGATCAAGGATCACACAGCTGTACAACATGGATATGTTTGTAGTTTCAACTCGGTATCTTATGCTTTAAATGAAGTATATTTAACTATGGTGAACAGTTTTGGTTCCAGCTGTAAAGTCAAAATTTCGTCTAATGCCATCAAGCCTTTATGTGACAAACATTTCACAGCAAGTAGTTTCCCAGTACAAGTACAAATTAAGGAAATAACAAGCAAACATTCCTGTTGTGGTCAATGATTTTAGTTAAAATCATCACCACCTTTCCAGTGAAAAACACTGACCGTTACTCAGCTTGAAGTCAGGGGGAGTTTTCACTTTGAGTAAGGTCATCCTCATAAACAGGACAGAGTGAAGCAGAGATAATAGATGTGTCATTACAATACATAATGTAACAGAAAATAGTGAAAAAAAAAGCAAATTCTTATTGTATTTAACAGATCTCTATCCAGTAAATATCTCTATTTGAGGTATTCTTAAGTATATCAGAAGATACAAAACTAGTAAATAGTGTAGCAAAGACTCCTCGAATAGAGGAGCTTAAAAAAAAAAATAATAAAAGTTGTAAGTTAGACTGTTAGTTCAAAAATTTGCTTTCCATTTCTGCAATGAAATATCTTTTTGCTTATATTTTTGGAAAATGATTGATAATCCCAGTGGAATCACAGAATTTGATCACTGCTTGAAATATTTGGTGGGGCTTTTTTCTGCAATTTTCTTATTAAAACTACCTCTAAGCATCTGAAATTTTTGATTAGTTATATGTACAAAATGTCCTTACATAAAAATTGTGCTCCTCAGCATTCCTTTCCTCCCCTGTTCTATAATGCAGCACCGCTTCACAGAATAATAGGTAAACCCCCCTTTATGTCTACAAATGCACATACATTCTGCTTCTATTGACTTCCCCTTTCTTCCTTCAACCTAAGTCACCAGACATATTGACTTATAATTGCATTTTTATTTTGACATGTTTGTTTTACGATATTTGTCTCTTAAATCTCCTTTGGAACTCTGCGGAGATGATATACACATCAACGTCTGCTCAAAGTAACAAAAGTGCAATCCAGTGGAATTAAATGCAGTTGTGTTTTGATGCTAAAATAATCTTATAAATGCAGTTTCACCTAGAAAGCGTGGTGAGAAAATCTCAGAAGGCTCAAGCAAAATCTGTTTGGTTCAAAGTTGCATCATAAAATTCTGACATTTTTCTAATGAAAAGTATTGCCCTCTCCATTCAAAAGCTGTTTATTTAGAAAGGACTGGTTTATACCCTAGGAGAAGAGAGAAGATGGAATCTCGAAGAGAGGAGATGGCTAAGGAAATGATGGCAGTGCTTTTGTCAAGGTGAAGACTATTAGATATCAAGAGGATAGACTTTAGTATGAACCATTTGTAGAAAATAACTGTGGGCATGTTGAATGAACAAAGTGTTTTTAGTCAGGGATGCAGAAATGGCATTCCTAGTTGTAATGAACCCTTGGTTCTCACACAGAATCTGGGACAGTGATCTGTTTCACTAAAGCAGAATACTTTCCTTCCTCCTCCTCATTCCATGCAGTAACTTCAAGTAACTGATTGCAAAGCACGCTGGAGCATGGGAATTTAACAGCTGAAGCATAAATCTTCATCCCTAAACCCTACCACGGTTACTATCAGTTATTTTTAACTAATTAAGAAGAAAACAAACATGTCTCTCTTCTTGCTGTGGGGAAAAAAATACTCTCTGGGACACACAGATGGGAACCCAGAAAATACTGTTTTTCTTGAGAAGTAACAGTTTATACCAACAAATAAAGTAGAACAGGCTCCAGTCTCCAGCCTTGAGGACAAGAGACACTGTACATGACTGTCAGTGGGCTTCATTCCACTTCTGAGAGTATGCTCTGGCTTCATTTGGTTTACAGGATGTGTCCTGGGAGACTGCATAAGAACTTTGAAGAATGTCACTGACATTAAGTAATGACAGTAAAATATCTATGCATACGTCCTATTTATTAGATATTTATTTTTTTCACGTGGAAGATACATGATAGTTTTCCAAAAGTCCTCACTGGAATCTTTTATGATTAAATATATATATATATGTGAATCAGAAAAAGACCTATCAGAAAACAGAGGATAACTCCCTTTCAAAGAGGCAAACCTTGCATTTTATTTTTTTGAATAAAAATTGTATTTGCTCACTATTTCCCTAAACTTCTAATGAGGTCTCTCTTCCTTCTCCATTAATGAGTGCACATCTATGCATGTATCAGCTGTAAACTAAAAAAAAAAAAAGAGGAAGACTGTTGGCATAGACACATATTTTCCACATCTGGATTTCATTCAAAGGAAGACAGAAATCAGGAAAACAAGGATACAACAATGGCTTAAAGAACAGAGGGGAAATAAGATGGAGATCTAGAAGAAAATACTGATTTTGTTGTGAACAATCATCAGTAAGATATCAAGGTTCATGAATAGACTAATTAGGAAACTGGATCCAATCTCTGAGAAACACTTTTAAGATTTAAGAATATAAGGAATGAAACTGACAAAATGGAAAGGTCTGAAGTGCTGCAGGATGTAGAATGAGCAATTGCAGGAAAGCAAAATGCACTGAACCAGCAGTCAGGGCTGGAACACAGATTCCAAAATGTATGTGTTCTTTAGGAAAAGCAAAAATAGTCGGAAAAAGGTGTCTGATGACTTTATAGACTGTGAAGACATAAAAAGGGATATGCTGGATAGAACAGTCTGGTCATGTCAAAATAATAGACATAGTGGAAAAAAAATGAAGTGTGTTGGAGCAGTCCTAGAAATTATGCAATAAAACTCCCAGATTATATCTGGACTTGGACGGGCCTGGGGGAAAAAGCAACAATACTGAAGAAGGCAGAACAGGGGAATCGATCCAGACTACATTTTTCATATTAGTGCAAGGCTTAAATCTATACATACATACATACATAAATATATGTAAAAGCGGAGTGCAATTTACAGAGGGTTTACCAAAGGTAATAATTACCAAGTTAATTTCTTTGATAATGTGGCTGGTTTTTAGCAAAGGAAATTACTGACTCATATAACTGCACATCTGTATATATAGATTGCCTTATGTATTAACAGCTGGAAAGACAAATGTGTAAAAAGACTGAAAATTTGTTAAGGAACTACTTAAAGATGTATAATGACAGAGAGTATTGAAAGGACAGCTACTGAACTGGAGGAGGCCTGGTACTGAAATTCTTCAGAAACCAGTCTCAAAAATCCCTTAAATTCAGAGCTAAATATGACATAAGAAGTAGGAACATACAGTAGACATTTGCAGACTGCACAAAATTGAAATGCAACATCAGCACTGAGAAAAATCATGATATAATTCAGGAAAAATATCGTGATCCATGTAAACATGGGCAAAGAATGGAAAGTTGTAGTACAAATTAAAAATTAGCAGTGGAAAAAATTGCTGCAAGTTCAAACTTAACCACAAGGAGAAGGGAACAGAAAAAAATTGAAATGGATAAATTGAGCAAAAGATGGACTTTCACCAACTAATGCAATGTAAGGTTATGCAGCTGTAAAACATAAACAGTATTTTTTTTTCCTGAATTCATGTCATTGCACAGTGAAACCTTACTAGAATTGTAATTCTATTTCTTTCAAGGAAGATTAATTTGAACTGGAAGAACAGAGAAGTCCTATAGGGGTGACACTGGGCATGAAGAGTCTACATTCCTGGAGAATAAAAGAAGTTGTCTTGCTCTGCCCTGCCCAGACTGAATAGAAATATGATTCCTCTCTCAAATAAATAAATACATAAAAAATTTAAAAAAAAAAAAAAAAAAAAAAGATCAGATCAGCAAAGCATATACACTTGAGATGAACCATTTAAGTCAAAAAACAACACTGGCACAAGAACAAATAAATAAGAATAAAACGGCTATAAATAAGTTTATGCTGCGAATTGGAAGATTTGTAACTCCCAGGGCGGTAACATTATTGAACAGCCAACCAGAGTCCTGAAGGACAAAAATAATTAGCTCATGTTAAGACATAGCTTTATCATTTTATAATATAATACATAGTGACAGTAGGGGACTGGACTTTGAGATTCCCTAGGCTCCTTTGTATTTTATATACTCATCTCAGAAGGGTTACAGAGCTCGTCTTAGGCTGAGGAAAACTGGTGGGACTATGCCAGTGATGAGAACATTAAGAGAAAGATGGGAAACATTAACCTGGCACAGAGCCACACTGAGGAATGAACTATTCCTTCGATATTGGGGCTGCTCCTCTCTGCATCTCAGAGAATGGACACAGTCCTTTTCTGCCTGCATATGTCTGCATGTGAATATATTCTGAGAAAATTTCAAATACAGAAAGGAGTAAATAGAAATAACAATACATTTTTGCTCAGTTCTTCAGCATAATTCACTGGTGTGTTCCCAGGTTAAGCTCCGAACAGTGTCACAGAGCTCAGCATTCCAGTTTGGCAAAACCATACAGCTGCAGATATGCATTACCTGCTCCATTTCTATTTAAATACTAACACAGTTTCTTTTCTTCTCTTCTTCCTTTATTTTAACTAATGACTATTCACTCTCACCCTCTGATATTGACATCTACACTGGTATATGATAAAATTCTGTTGGGCTACATCCAGAGACCTTCAAAATACCCATTTTGTGCTGGTTTTTTTTCGTGTGGTTACTTCTTTTTCTTTCTTTCTTTCTTTTTTTTTTTTTTTTAAAGATATCCTCAGATAGTGCTTAGAGATTGTGAAAAGCGGTTTTCCTTTTATGAACTTTAAGCATGTGGCAGTGATCAAATGGGTACAGCTGTCCTTTAAGGACATTGGCAATTATTGTCATCATACCTCCTGTTAGGCAGTTCAAATTGCTTAAAACTTTGATAATGATTACTTGACTGCATTTAAATGAAGGTCGTTTACCCTTCCATTCCCTACTTACATAGCTTTTTTTGTGCAACACGCCTCAAGGCCCTTTCCAAAGAAGACTAATCAGTACACAAAATTATATTGAAGCAAATAACCTTGTCACAAATTCCATTACACAGTAAAAGCTAAATAAAAAATAATAGCTTTCCTGACTATATTTAAAAATATATATCCACTTAGTGTCAAGCTTTTCAAGTAGAAGAGAATGCCACAGAAGAGCACAGATCGCTCTGCACAGCAAGGAAACGAAAAAGTAAACTATCGCTGTGGCACGCTTACCCAATACTCGCCCTACCTTACCAGTACAACAGGCAATTGCAAAAATCAGTACCTTCAAAATGCTGCCTCATGCTAAACTCAAAATTTTTCAGTGGGAATTTCAAAGGAAAAGCTGAAGCTATGTCTAAGAAGGCCAACCAGCCAGTGGAACAGAAATCACCTTGTCTAGCGATAATAACTGTTTTAAGGTTTGATTGGGGCAAGACTAGCATCAATCTGACATTTACTTAAAGGAGAGCTGCAACCATTTCGCTCAGCCTGCCAGTTCAAAAGGAAAGAAAGATTTCTTCCCATAAATAGAGGTAATTTCTTATCTATGTACACATACAACATCCTACACTAGCTCAGACAAGTGAATGCACTTCCCCTGCTTGCAAGTCTAGACAGGAGAAAAGATGACTGATAATGTCACTCCCATTCCATAGTGGGCTTGTTGGCTACTTACTGGTAACTCTAATGTTGACTGTAAATACAGCAGTCTCCACAAAATCCTGCAGACTCCGTGTCACTACAAATTGATGCAACTAAAAATATCAAGTAAAAACAGTCTGGAAATTAATTTTTCTTCAGTAGTAGTGGATCCTAACCAAATAAGGGATTTGATCCACATTTGTGGCAAAATCAGCCCTTCCTATGTCAGAAGTCTGGGACTATAACTGCAAGAAAACTTGTGCACAAGAAGCTAAAATGACAAAATCTTAGTTTGCTAAAAGATGTAGCATTAAATTTATAGCACTAGTTGTGCTGCAGAATATCACGTTAAACACAGAAATCCAGTAATTGCTCTTGCAGATATGTTCTGTCATAGTTTCTCAGAAGAAAAAAGCAGAAACCAAACAAAACCAGCTGTAACCCTTCTGAAGAGAGAAAACATCCATAACAACAAAAGAGGACAACAGCCTCATCTTCCTATGTAACCCAACCTAATCTTCCATGTAATTTACCCCCTTTTTTGGCTGCCAAGAGTATGATAGGGAAGGAGAAGAGAAGAAAGATTAAATGCAAGGGAGAGCTGTAAAGATGCACAGAAACAACTATTTGCATTATTGCTGATTTTAGCTTGTGAAAAATGAAGAAAATAAGGAAGCATGATATAAATGATGAAAGAGAAAGAGAACATTTGGGAAACTCATTTTAAAATTAGAGAGAAAACAGCTCATATAAATAAAACTCTCGCCGCACAGTAATCTACAAGATGCCTCTGCTTAAAGTGATGAAACAGGCTTTGTTCACAGAGTTCTGGCTGCCAACATTTATACAGAGTTTGGCATACTATACGGTGATCTTTTCACACACAAAAACAAACACAATTTTCTTTTGGAAGCTACAAACCTCTTCTGCAATTGCAACTGAGATGATTTATTGGCCAATTGACACTTCTTGAATTAATTCTTCTTCAAGTATAACCTAGGAAATTCCATCTCCTATCGGTTATGTCAGATTTGACTGCCTCAGGTGAAATTGCTCCTTTCTTAATTATTTTATTATCTCATTAATTCTCCCAGTCCATTAGTTACACTCCCATGTCCCCCTCAGAAGAAATCTCTTCTTTCTCGAGGTCTATACCTTTCAAGAATCTCAAATAAACAATATCTTCCCTTGGCAATCTCTCTGCTATACTGAATATGTTTCTCTACCATCATTTCCCTTCAGAAACTAACCGGTGCTCATTTTTACTTACTAGTCTTTTTCCATCTTTCCTGTACTCACAATTCCAGAGGGGAACTATGGAAGTGATCCTCTTAAAGCTGGAAGTATGTGTCTGCTCCTCTCTATTCCATGCTACGACTGTAAAGTACAGAAAAGTACTCCCTCCAGAAAAGTATTTTTGAAAATTGTACATTGCAAACCACATTTTAGATGTTGCCCACTATAGCTTTATGTAAGGTGTTAATAAAAGGTGACATGCACCATGCTGCAAATCCATCGATGGAAAAAGCAGTGTGCATTTTGGTGCCACACTGAAAGGAAGAGCTTAGTATGGATACACTTTCACAACTGTTGCTCCCTGGGACAGGCTGCCCACTGCAGGGCTGGGGAACCTTCATTCCTGGAGTTTGTCACACCTCAGCTGGACAAGGCTCTGACTGATCTGATCTAACCCTGAATGAGCTCTGCTTTTAGCAGAAGGCTGAGACCTCCAGAGGTCCCTTCAAAACTCAACCTACTCTCTATGAATCACAAGCTTTTGATTATTGCGCAATGTAGCATCTCACATCAGCTGTATGCAGAACTACCCATGAGATCTGCTGTGCTACCGTTTCCCTTACAGTCTGAAACCAAGTGCAAGAAATACAAAGACTGGACCTCTTCTCCTGGTAGTACTGAGAGGGATTTATATTTATATAAATATTTAGTGGATTCAGCTTCTCTTAGCCTGTAGGCATTTTACAGATTGTGAGAACAGAGAAGATGGCTGGATCACACTGGAACAGGGAGACTAACTCAACAGAATATATAAGACAATCATCAGCACAATGGCTGTATCACCTGCGGTACGGTAAAACTTGGAATTGTCCCTTGGCAAAAGGATAATGATTGGTTAGCAAAGACAGAAGTAAGGTCCCCATCTTCACCAAATGATTCCAGCCCTTTCTGGAAAAAAAGACTCAGTTGTTTCTGAGAAGGGATTAGATTTATATATAGAGCTCCCTCCCAAAACTGAAGGCATAAATGGAGCCTGCCTTGTCTCAGATAGTCGGTATGTAACATAGAAATACTGCTGTAAGTCCATCTGGGATTAGAACTGACTTACTTTTTCTAACTTTTCTCAAGAATACCCTTATTTCTTCAGCCTGAATTAGAGGATCATATATTTCATCTTATCCAAGGCCTTCCTGTCCACATGCTACTCATTTATGGCAAATCATCAAACCACTGTAATACTGTTTCCTTTACAAGAGGATCAAATTCAGTGCTTTTGAGGACAGTCTCTGCTCATAGCAGCACAGAGATTATTTTAGACACAACTAGAAATGGCAGAGTCCCTTCAGGCTTGGATTTGCTAGCCTGTTGTCTAATAAAGAATAAACACAGTAAGAGCTCCGAGTCAAGATGTGTGGTATGCTCCAGTGAAGAGCAAAAGAAAAAGAAACTAAAAATGGCAACACAATAAAAATAAATAATATATTTTTTTAAAAAGCTCAAGTAGCAAATCAATTTAAGCGTAATACCTCAAAGAACAAAAAGGCACTCAAGGCTACTAAATACCTAATTGAGAGTTCATTCTTCAATATATTGACCATCACAGCACTGAATTAGCAAAATTATATGAGATCTGCTCCGAAAGTAATGCCTCTTGTTTTATTATGTTGGGCCATAACATCAGAGGTGGATATTGGTGGGATGGCAGTAGAAGTTGAACCTTCCCATCAATATTCCATTACATTTTCGCTGGCAAAAATGCATAGCTAATGGTGGTGACTACACTGAAAAACAGTGGTTTGCAGCTGAGAATTTGAACTATCTAGTAGCGTTATTGTGCTCTTTGTATCAGCTGTCGTTTCCATGGAAATAAATAAGAGGCATCACTTTTGGAGTGACCTACTAAACCACTGAAAAATCTTGCGTGCTTTCCAGCAAGAACATGCCTACCCTGAAGTCAGATTGGAATTTCTTGAATTGGTGTTTTTAGCAATCAAGACAGCAGCTTGCCAAACTGGCGCCTCTAAAATTTGTTTGCTTCAAGAAGATGCAGGTTGATAAACTCTTCCACAATTACATTTCCTCTGGAATTAATGAAAGAATAACACTTTTGATTTACAAACATTGTAGAGATACAGCTAATTTTTTTGAACTTTTGTCCAGGCTGTCATAATAATAAAACACTGAAAAGTATTTTCAACACAAGCTCAAAATATACCCCAAAAAAGAGCAGATAATAGACTCATAAAAGGAGGCCAATATTTGGATTTCTTCCACCACTGCTTAAAATTTTTGATATGTCTAGACAAAGAATTCAGTTTTAAAAAAACCACATAGAAAGGAAACACTGCATGTCATTCAACTCTTAAGTCATCCATTCAGGAAAAAAAGTTAATGTAAAGTTTTAAGGTGGAGGATGCAGTGATTATTTTGATTATCTGACAATCACAGGTTTTGATTATTTGATAATCACAAAAGCATGCAGGTTTATTTTTGACCTTGCAACCTACGTAGGTTGCTCCAAAAGTAATGCCTCCTATCTGTTTCCATATATACTACAACAGATACAAAGAGCACAAT